>PVKB01005618.1:0-90339 GCA_004027205.1 Ctenodactylus gundi | reverse complement strand
AGACTTTTAATTATGATGTGTCGTGATGAGGATCTCTTCTGATCAAAGTTGTTTGGTGTTCTATATGCCTGCAATTATTCCATGTTCATTTCTTTTCTTAGATTTGGGAAATTTTCTTCCATTCTTTCACTAAACATGTCTTTTAAGCCTTTTGTTTTGTCCTCAGTCTTCTCCTGGATTCCCATAATTCTGAGGTGAGGTTGTTTCTCCTTGAATCATCTATCAGCCTTGTAATGATTCGTTTTCTTATTTACTTTGTGTTCTTCATGGCCTGTATGTTGCAGCTCAGTCACTTTATTTTCTAGGTCTGATATTCTATTCTGAAGTTGTTTAAAGTGGTTGCTTATTATTTCCTGTGTGCTTTTCATTTCCTGAATATCTGCATTTAATTTTTCTATATCTCTGTTGTGTTCTCTAATTTCTTGTATTGCCTTCATTATCTTCTGGTCTATTTCTTCTTTGGTCTCCTCTAGTTGCTTTTCAAAGGCTTGCTTTTTGCTTAGTTATGTGTTGGTGTAGCTCTTCTGCTGTCTGTTTTATTTCCTGCTTTAATTTACTAATTTTCTGGGCCCAAAAGTTACCATCATTTTTGCCCTTTTCTTCTTTGGATTCTGCAATTTCAGAATCTCTGGTATCATCTTCTAGGGTGTCAGGTCTTTTTGTAGGAGATTTGTAACCACGTTTCCCCATATCTTCTTTGTTCTCCTCTAATTGCTTTTCAAGGCTTGCTTTTTGCTTAGCTATGTGTTGGTGTAGCTCTTGTGCTGTCTGTTTTATTTCTTGCTTTAATTCACTGAATATCTGGGCCCAGAAGTTACCATCATTTTTGCCCTTTTCTTCTTTGGGTTCTGCAATTTCAGTATCCCTAGTATTATCTTCTGGGGTGTCAGGTCTTTTGTGTGAGGTTTGTTACCACATTTCCCCATGGTTCTGCTACCTCTGCCTGTCTCTGGTGCGCAGGAAAGAAAATGGCTCCTGCTGACGTCACTGCCTGCAAAGGCTGCTGAGCCATGTTTCTGATCTGGGATCCCGGGGCCTTTTCTAGGTGGAGTGCACACTGCATTTGTAGTGCACACCCCCATAGGTTTGTGTTTCTGAGGCTGGGGCCACCTGCTGCCGACTATTCCCACTTATCCGGATCCACGCTTACCTCAGGCTGAGGTTCTGGCCTCTGGACCTTCTCCGTCTGTGGTCTGGATGCTGACACCTAGGGGCTGTGCCGAGTCGGCTGCTTCTTTCCTCCTTTTCCAATGTGACTTCAGGATTTGTGTGCTTTGTCCTCTCCCAACTCTGTCAGATGTTCAGGTCCCCGGGGATTTTTTTTTTTCTTTCTCTGCTTTTGATGATCCTTTGGAATATCTGGCCTTCTGCTGGCTGCTTTTCAGTTTTGGGGGATGCTCCTCTCTTTCCTAGCTATACCAAACATGTTTTTTCTAACTAAATTCTTGACTTTTTAAGTGAGTTTCTCAGGAGACATTGTGCAGCACTGTTACTCAGTCGCCATCTTTACTGGACGATTTTAAATTAACTTTTACCTTCTCTTTGCACTTATATGTAGTGTTGGAATTCATTGTTCTTCAATTTTTTTGCTGTTTTTCCCTCGAAGTTGTTCTTTTTAGTATGTTTGTGATACATAATACATTCAGCTTTGGTTGGTATATGTACACACTGCTGTCTGTCTGTCTGTCTGTCTATCTATCTTTTTATTTATTGTCCTGGGGCTAAGCTGCTAAGTTGGTCAGACTGGGCTCAAACCTGCAACCCTCCTGCTTCAGCTTTCCAAAGCACTAGGACTTTAGGCCTGTATCACCAGTGTTCTTTAAATAGGAACACAATTTTTTGGAGATGGGAACTTTTTATTCTCATTATTTTTTGTGCTGGGGATGGAGCACAGGGCCTTTTGGCACTGTACTATATCACCAGTTAATTTTTTTAGTTTTTGATTTTGAGACAGGTCTTGCTAAGTTGCTAAACTGCCTAGGCTAGGCTCAAAATTGTGATCCTCTTGCCTCAGCTTCTCAAAGTGCTGGGATTACTGGCCTGCACCACCAGGCCTGGTTAGGAAATTGTTTTAAGCAATAAGGTCAATGTCATAGTCAGGACTTATCACCTATAAGAAGAGTTTCCTTGGTCCCTGGCTTAAGCAATCATGTTTGATTGTTTTTGAGACAGGGTTTCACTCTAGTCCAGTCTGGTCCTGAACTCACAGCAATCCTCCTGCCTCAACATCCTGAGTGCTAGCATTACAGATGTGTGCCACCAAGCCCAACTAATTTTTATATGGTGGAGGATCAAGCCCAGGCCCTTTTGCTAGCTAAGCAATGGCTTTAACCACTGAGTTATGTCTCTAGCCCATGAGGAATCATGTTTGAGAAGACACAATTTAACCCACATATCACAAAGTCTGACTAGCACTGTGCTGTCACTACAGGTTCTGCCCTAGGTCTTATGGAGAGGAAGATCGTCTCCTAGGCTTCCCTCTGGCACAGAAGATGGTACAGAAAAGAGCCCAGGAGATATAATTACCATAACTAGTATCTGTAAAGAGGCAAGCCCATCCCCAAGACGCCCTTCCATAGCCATTATAGATGCTAACTTAATATACTATTTACTCATATTTTCTAGAGATTTTCATGACAGAAGAAATGAATTACGTATATTTATACTATTCAGAATAATCACGGTTTAATATTTGCATAATTTTTTTTCTGAAATAAGTTCTTGCTATATTGTCCAGGCTGGCCTTAAATTCCTGGCTCAAGTGATCCTTCTGCCCTAGACTCCTGAGTAGCTGAGAACACAGGTACATACTACTGCTCCCAGCTGTAGTTTATTCTTATGTCCCCCCCTCACCCACCGCAGTGCTAAGAATGGAATCCGAGCCTTTCACATGCTAGGAAAATACCCCACCATGAAGCTACGGCTCTAGCCTCTCCTACTGCATATATTTTTTAAGCTTATTAAAGTTACGAAGTGGTTACATCATACAGAATTTTATAACATGAAAAATTATGATTCTATCTTTATCTATACTGTTATTTTTCAAACACCCAAGGATATTTCTTATGCTTTTTTTTTTTTTTTTTTGGAGATATTGTCTTGCTCTGTAGTTTAGACTGGTCCTAAACTCCCTTTGTAGCCTGGGCTAACCTCAAACTCACCACAATTTTCCTACCTTAGCCTCCTAAGTGTTGGGATTACAAGGAAGTACCTGCTCATTTTTATGTGGTACATACAGGGGAATTGAACTCAGAGCCTTGTGCATACTGGGCAAGTGCTCTAAGCACTGAGATATGCTCCCAGTCCCTTTCTGCATATTTTAAAACTTTTTTCCCTTTGTGGCTACATTTATAATTTAAAAATGCCTTATAATCACATAGGCAATCAGATTATGACACATAGCTTGCTTTTTCACATCACAGTAAATCCTTGTCATCTTTCCTATCAGTACTTGTGTAAAATCTATCACATTCGTTTTACCTATAGCCATTATTATTATTATTATTATTATTATTATTATTATTTTACTGAAACACTGGCCTACATCTTACAGCTAAGAAAGTACTAAATATAACTACCTCATCCCCTTTAAAGGCTCAGAAACTCCACTAAATAAGGCTTGCTTCTTTCTTTTCTTTTTCTTTTTGAGACAAGGTCTTAACTCTGTAGCTCAGGTTCGTTCAGAACTATGTAAGTCCAAGCCAGCCTTGAATTAAAGGCTATTCTCCTGCTTCAGCCTCCTGAGTGCTGGGATTATAGGCATTTGCCACCATGCTTGGCTTATGTGGTTCTGGGGAATCAAACTTAGGGTCCTGCACTTGGTAGGCAAGCACTTTAATCACTGGTCTACACATCCCCGGGCCCAGGTTTCTTTCTTTCATGGTTCTGGGGAGCAAGCCCAGGAGTACTCTATACCACTAAGTCATATTCCCAGCTCTTTCACCCTTCCTTCCTTCCTTCCTTTTCTTTCCCTGTTGGTCTGTCTTTCTCTCTTCCTTTCTTTTGACAGGATCTCACTATATTGCTTAGTCTGATCTCAAATTTATGGACTCAAGTGATTTTCCTGCCTCAGCCTTCCAAGTAGACAGGCTACATGCAAGTTCCACAGTACCCAGCAGTAAATTTCTTTACCCTAGAAATAAATGACCAGATAAATAAATGTAATGAGCAGAAGAGCAGAGCTGCCTCTTTGGGATCCTGGTGACCTGTCCCACAGAGAGCCTTTCTCACCAGAGACCCATAGACAGGGAATTCTGGGAGGGAATGTGATGCCTCTCCTGGTCTTCTCACTATGCCTAGTACCACGCTTTGCTAACAGTGAATTCCTACAGAATGAGCAAATTAATGGAAAAAGGAACAATGAATAAACCAGAACAAATCCAGGCTCATGTTTAACCTTACCTGAGTTAATTTGCTCTGTCTGAAGGGAGTATGGGTGTGCTCCTGGTCCAGTGCTCGGATACACTCCTTCAGCTGCAAAGTGGGAGAATAACAAACACATCAGGCATCACATGCAAGTGAGCAAAATATCAGAAGATACATTCACAAGAAGCTTATTTTTCTTAAGTAAAACAATGAGGCAGAACCCCCAAAGTCAATAAATAAAACCAAACTAACCAGAGAACACCATCCTGTGTTGCCTATCCAAGAGCCTTCTGATTTAGAGGCTGTGACTGTAGGAGTAGCCCAGAGTTGACAGGAACAGACAAACCCAAGAACCTACTCTCAAGTCCCAGATATCAGGTTTATGTGGTGGCATTCTAGCTTGCCTACTCGCTTTCTCTCCTTAAAATTATCCCAAACTAACTGACACATTCAAGTATTGAAAATATCTATTACCACTTCCCTCTCTCTCCTCACCCTCTTACACATACACCTAGATGGGCAGAGTCAAGTTTAGATTCATATATAAACTGAGTGGAGTAGAAGAAATACTAGACTCATGGATGGCATTAAGAAATCACTAAAGTTTACTACAGCCTATGTCACTTGCTCCTAGACATAGCCTCTAAATGAGAAGTGCTTACTGGATATCACCAAGGCTGGCAGAGGTCTGAACATGTGGACCTTCAAGGGCAACATGCTCATCAAAAACTGGCAGTGGAGCTGTGGGCATAGCTCAGTGGTTGAAGCACTTGCCTACCAAGCGCAAGGTCCTGGGTCAGTTCTCTAGCACCACAGAAGCTGGGAGTGGTGGCACACACCTGTAATCCCAGCACTCAGAAGGTGGAGGTGGAAGGATTGTTATGAGTTTGAGGCCAGCCTGGGGTACATAGTGAGTTCAGGACCAGCGGGGGCTACAGAGTGTGTGCCTGTCTCAAAACACAAACACAAAAACAAAAAGAAACAAAAACCCCAAATACCCAAAAAACAAAAGTGATGGGGGTGTGGAGATGAAGATGAAGGTGGAGAGAATTTGTTTTTGAAGTCATCTAGGCTAAAAGGCAGTAAATGAAAAGGAAGAGGAAAGAATCAATTCTTTGGAAGTAGCAGTAAGGGGATTCATCGAAAACAGGACATTAATCTTGAGAATTGCCTGTGGCTGTCCTTAATGACAATCATAGAGGCTCACTGCTGCCACCAGCCCCAGCCTATGCTATTTATCGTACTTTTATATGTTTAAAGGCACAGTTTTAAAACACAGAGAAAGGGAAAAAGCTTACTATATTAACCATTTAGTAATTGGGGAATACTCTGACTCCCAATTGGTAGGATTTTATCAGAGAAACAAAGTAGCGAGAGAAGAGGTGCCTAACACTGCCAACATTGAGCAGGCAGCCTATATCTCCCGCCCTGAAACTACACTGCCAGACGAGAGCACACCTGTTGCTCTGCTGGCCCCATCCATCCCTTACCCACTCTGGCTGCATGTCAGAGGCAGAATCTCTCAAGAGGATTTTCCGATTTTGAACAACTTACAGCCAGGAGACTCTGGTTTATTTCTGCACCTTCCATCTTTGTCTGTCTATCTGAATCCCTTGCATCTGCTGCTCTTTCACTGCCAGCCAAGTCAATGAAAGAGATCCTAGAGAAAAGGTACAGCAGAATTACTCCTTCAGGGCTTCAGTTTATATCATTTGACATTTTGTGCCTCAGGAAGAAGTTAACACTGGATCATCTTCAGGAAAAAAACAAAAAACAAAAAAGACACTCATGTCAACTTTCCAAACAAATCACAGCTTATGTCAGCTTATGTCAGCTGCTGCTGGCATTGTTCACTCAGATACTTCATTGGTTTTAATCATCTATGAGAAAGTATAACTGAAATTAATAAAGCATTCTTTTCATAAGGCTAAATGACCATAATGCAAATCACTTAGGTGACCACTTAGATCATTAAATAGGAAACATAGACTGCTTTCCAGAGAAAGAAAAAGAATAAAACAAAGAAAATAAAGAAAGGAAGGAAGACAAAAAGGAAAGAAAGAAGACTCATTACTCATAGGGGAGATAGGCTCATCCATCAGTGGCACAGGTTTGCTAAAATAGCACCAGAAAAGCAATGAATGTAGCTGATTGTCTTAAGGCTTCCTTCAAGAAGAATGGATTATCTACCCTCCCCCTTTCTGGTCTGCAAGCTCTCTGAGATGCATTCTCTGCTGCTTCTCTGCTGATACTGTGTTTCATGTTAGAAGCAATCAATGTCTTTTTTAGTAACTTAGGGTTGACCACAATAGGTCATTACTCTGCAGTTAATCAACTGATGGCATTTTAGTACAATGATTTATTTTAAGGCTAACAACTCTACTCTGTTATCCCTAAAATGAAGACTCTATGGTGGCATGATGCCCTGTTGCTGATAACAAATATTTCAAAGTCACATTATGGAAAGGCAGGAAATGCAATTCCTTGCATATTTCCAGCTTACCTGCCAAATGTCCTCTTGGCTGAATCTTTGATCTGAATTTGGATGACAGCATGAGAGCGGGAGGAATCCGTATTAACTCCAGTGGCCCCGGTGCTGCGCTCCTTGCTGCCCTTCAAGATCATCTAAAAAGTAAAATCCATAAGATGACTTCCTCAAGGAACACAAGGCCTTCTGTCTCCAAAAAGTTGGCTAAGTAAGCAGTAGAGACCATATATACACTTCTGGCAGTATGCTGCAGTTTTTACTGTCCAGGTGGAAAGCTGCTTAAACACTAACTCATACAGAGTAAGTACTTAAGGGCAATGACAATATGGAATATTAATCTTCTGGGCAACATTCAATAGCTCAAGAGCTAATTTACTTCTTGATCTCATACACTCTTTAATATCTTGGATGGATTTAGCCTAACTAGAATCCCCAGAGCATAACTTGGCTCCTAAGCAAGATCTCCTAATAACTCATCTATCCCAGTAACTGAAGCATAGTATACGAATGTACATCACAGAATGACTGATCACATCCACCTGTTCTGCAGGATACAATATGAAGTAGGCCAGTCCTGGGATGAAGGAATAGGGGAGTGATGAGTTATTTAAATTATCATAAACCTAGGACTTCCTTTGAGGCAACTTCTCCCTCACTCCCTCCTGGGAATAAAGATTAACTGGGGTCCTCTGACTATAGCAGAAAAGAGTAGGGCAGGTGAAGCCTCAGGTCTGGACTCCAGCCGCTGAAAACAGTCATATGTAAACATGTTCCCTGATTTTGAACAAGGCAAGAGTGTTGACTATTGAGAACCAAAAAACAACAAACTCTAAGACATTATTTTATAGAATCCTCACAACAGCCTAATGCAAGGTAAATATGATTATTATATCTGGTTCCTCTGAGGAAAAAACTCTGAAGGTAATTTGCTCAGTCAAAAACAGCTGTCACATGACAGGGCCAAATTCCATAACCAGTATGTCTGACTCCAAAGTTAATGTGGTTTCTGCTACACTGTGGGGAATTTATGATAAAATTCACTATACAGTGAATTAAGGGTAAGAAATCTCATCTCATTTTTTCAAATTTCTCAGAATTTTAATTTATATTACATTGAACATAGCCATCACTTCCAGGCTAAGAGTCCAAAAGCTGTAAGAGCCAAACTTTGACATTAAGTTTCAATACAACAAGTAGGAGCGGGCGCTTTTTTAAAAAATCAGCTAATTAAATCTGTAATCCCAATACTCTGGGAGGCTGAGGCAGGAGGATAACAAGTTTAAGCCTCACCTACATAATTTTGTAAAATCTTGTCTCAAAAAGGTGTGTGTGTGTGGGGGGGGGGCTAGGGATGTAGATTTGTGAAGGCCCTGTGTTCAAGCCTCATTACCACACATACAAAAAGCCCCACTCATATACAATACACACACACACCATCTACTCCCCTCATCTTAACTGGGCATGGTGGTGCATGCCTCCAACTCCAAATACTCAGAGGGCTGAGGCAGGAGGATTGCAAATCCAATTCAGGCTATTAACTTTTTTTGTGTGGTACTGATGATTGAACCCAGGACTTTCACACTGAGCTACGTCCTTATACCCCTTTTTATCATTTATTTAGAGACAGGGTCTCACTAAGTCTCTATGTTGCCCAAGCAGGGCTTGAACTTGCAATCCTCTGGCCTCTGCACCACCAGAATGAGATTTTAATTTTTTTTAGATAGGGTCTAAGTAAGTCACTTCAGTTGCACAAACCTGGACTTGAACTTGCAATCTTTCTGTTTATCTTTTTAGAACACTGGGATTACAGATCTGTGCCACACCCCACCAACACCTCAGTTTCTTACCTATGAAATGAGAATCTCAAAGTTTAGTTACAAGGAGTAGGAAAGTTCATGTAAAGCAATCAGCACTATGGCTGGCCCATGGTAAGTTCTCAATAAATATTTTTTAAAAAAGAAACTAAAGAACATCTTTTTGTAAAAATTTGAAGGTTAAGTTTTATGGGAAAATATAGCATTATAGACACATATGAGATCACAGGTTTCCCAGTACAAACAAAAAAAAGGGAGAGAATAAAAAAGACAGAGACAGAGAGATAGACAATACCTTTGGGAGAAATACGAACCCAGGAGATTAGCAAATAAATGCAAACATCTCAAAAATCATTGGCATCCTTTCCCTCTCATTACTTCCTTTTTCTGAAACTCCTCTCCTAAGGTCAAATGGGCAAGTTTCTAAATCTGAGCTCTTTAAAAAGAACATGCTATATGAGTACTAAAATAGGAAGCAAGAACAACTGCTGGAAACTCTGGTGGTGGGAACTATTCAGGGACTTCAGAACTGAACCAGTATCATGCTTATTAGACAGCTCATGTATGTTATCTCATTTCTTTCTGTCATCTAGCTCAATTATCTTTTACCATCCAAGTTTCACACACAGAAAGGTAAAGATTTGCTTCTCCAGGATTCATGGCACTGGCACTTGGACTCCATCTGGCTATAAGACTTTAATCTTTAAGCTTTCCTGCACAGTTACCAAACACAGGCCACGAGGATCTCAGTAGTATACAGTATGTGAGCAGACGGGCTTTCCATCATGTTCAACTGAGGTCCACCCAGGGAGACTCATGTTGGGTAGACCTGTGCTACTAATTACAGACAAAGCAATGATAAAACATGAAAGAAGTCCTATTATCAGAATAATACCTATGATTATGTAAAAAGGCTACAGGAATGACATAAAAGATGGTAAATCTTTAAAACTGAAAGAATGTTCATTAATAGCCTGGTAGAATTTTTCTCTTTTCTTTTCTTGACAGCACTGGGTGCTCTACCACTGAGTTACATCTATGGCCCTTTTTAATTTGTAGGATAGTCTTGCTAAATTATGATCTTCCTGCTTCAGTCTCCTGAGGAGATGAGATTACAGAGGTGCCTCACTGTACTTGGTTAAAAAACAAACGCTAATTCCAAACTCCAAATCTTGGAAATGTGACATGATGAGGCAGTGAGTCCTCTTAAAGGCAGGACTTTTGGATGAGTAGGTAAGAACAGGTAATCAAACCTGGAGGGAAAAATTTCCTGGAGGAAGGATCATCCTGTGTGAAAATTAAGCAGTCAGCTAGGTTGAAGGCAACCTGGAGGGTATCTGAGCATGACACCTGAGTAAACACATGGGTGATGCCCAAGTAGGCCTGAAAGAAAGCAGGCACCTGAGAGAACGTGTGATACTTTAGTTAGCAAGAGCTGTTGTTTCAAGCCAATAAATGTTAATGAGGTAACTGTCTTAGACATCTATAATTTATATCAACTTTCCACTTTGATCTCAGCTTTCTTCCTATTTGTACAACATGTATATATGGCAGACAGGGTATTAATGGTGATAAACCAGTAAGACGCTGACTTAACAAGAGAAGGGCTTGGGCTCAATTTCCAGCCCACACCTGCACAACACAGCTGTCGCATATTGTCTACTGAAGGCATTTCTACAATGCCAAACCTGATTCCTCTCATCTCTTGAGCTTAGTCAAAGGTGCAGACACTTCTCCCTGAAAAGATGTATTTAAGGTCAAGTCCTGTCCCCAGCCTATGCTAGTCTTCTCTCTTCTACTTTAGCAAAGCTTGCTGGAAGTACTAGAAGGATGACTATAAAAGTAGCACACTGGACTCACTTGGGGAGCTTCTAAACTAATACAAATGCTCATATATTTCTGGTAGGAGTGTAAAATGATACTTATTTTTTAATTAAAAAAAATTTTTTTGAGGCAGAGTCTTGCTCAGTAGTACAGGATGTTCCTGAACTCACTATGTACCCCAGGCTGGCCTCAAACTCACAGCAATCCTCCTGCCTCGGCCTCCCAAGTGCTGGAATCACAAGGCCTGGGTTACCACTCCCAGCTCACACTTTCAAAGTATACAGTTTAACAGTCTTGGCAGAACAGGCCTGTAGTCCCAGCACTCAGAGGCTGAGGCGGGAGGATCACAAGTTTGTGCCTGGCGTGGGCAATTTAGCGACTTGATGAGATCCTGTCTTAAAATCAAATATATGTATGTATGTCCTCTGATCCAATCATTTCACAACTACAGAATCCCTGTGCTCTGTACTAAAATACTTGTATAAGGTAAGAAATCCCCATCTTCACTGCTCAGAACAGCTTCAAAATAGAAACAATACCAACTGTCCATCAACAGGAGATAACTTGTGGTATATTCCTATGATGGAATCACAGAGCAAATAAAAATAAACAGAACTATGTCCATGCAAAAACATAAACGGAACTCAAAATCATGACATTGAAGAAAAGAAGCAACACACAAAAAATACATAAGTGTTGTTCTATTCACACAAAGTGAAAAAAAAAAACAGATGAAAACTAAGTTATATAATTTATGGAAGAAAACACCGGTGGTAGAAGTTATAAAAAAGAATGAGAAAGTGATTATTGTAAAAGTCAGGACAACAGGGATGCACAATCGGGAAGTTAGATAAGAGGCTGGGGGTGCTGTAATATTCTATTTCTTCTTCATTTCTACTTTTTTTTTTTTTTGAGATGGGGTCTCATTCTGTAGTCCAGGCTGATCTTGAACTCACTATGTAGCCCAGGCTGGCCTTGAACTCATGGCAATCCTCTTGCCTCAGCCTTGCAAGTGCTAGGATTATAGGTGTGCACTACCATGTCTAGCTTAATATTCTACTTCTTGAACTGGATAGCTGATTATGTAGGAGCTTGCTTCTTTACACTGCACACATTTAGATTTCATGCATTCTTCTAAATAGTGCTATTTTTCATAATAAAAGTGGTTAATTTATTTTTAGTAAGGAAAAAAATGACAGATCTGATGTAAATCCAGGGTTCAGGACCATAGCATTAAAGGAAGGTTCACCAGAAAAATATTTGCAAGTCAGCTAATAAATGTTTATACTGGGCCTGGTGGCACATTCTTGTAATCCCAGCTCTTGGGAAGTTGAGGCAGGAGGATTGCAAGTTTGAGCCTAGCCTGGGCAACTTGCAATTTAGTGAGACCCTGTCTCAAAATGAAAAGTAAAAATGGGCTGGAGATGGAGCTCAGAGTGAAAGCCCTAAGCTGGATCTCCAGTACCACAAAACAAAACAAAACATGCTCAGAACAGAAAATAAACATAAATATTCTAAACTATTAACAGTGGATATGTCTGGGGATGTGTATGTGGAGATGTGTATAGTGAGTTAAAAGGGCCTTTATTTTGTATCTTGTTATACATTTTTGTAATGTTTAGATGTAATAACAAGCAAAAATTGCTTTTGTTATAATAAAAGGATAATTTTAATAGCATATTTTAATTTTTTTCAGAGGAATATACCAAAAAATTAACAAACTTAATTGCCTCAAGAAAAGGGAATGAAAAATTATTTTCATTGTCCTCTGATTTTTGAGCCCCATGTGAAAGTGTTACTTATTAACAATTTTATTTAAAATAAAAACATTTTATCTCCAGCAGCTTTCCCCAGAGCTCACTGCTGCAGAAAACACAACAGTAGCTTGTGAAATGGGCCCAAGAGTATCCTTACCAGCTGGACCCAGAGGTGCAGCATTCTGGGAAGCTGAGGCCAAAGGGTCACACATTTAGGCCCAACTTAACAAAACTGTGGGGATGTAGTTCAGGGTGAAGGCTCTAGGCTTCATCTCTCATATCACAAGGAGAAAAAAAAGGCATCCTGACCTACCTTGCAATAGCCTCTACATGTCCTGCCTCCACAGCACTGAGCCATCAACACTGAGGAGGACAAGCTATCATCTCAGAAGAGGACTCATTTCACAAATGTGAAGGGGAGTGCTTGTCATTGCCCTTTGCTTCGATATGAGTACAGCATATTTTCTAAGTAGTGAACTGAATTCTTTCCCTGGATTTAGGCTGCTATGAGGGTTAATGGAAGAATTAAGGATTATTTACCTCTAAGAGGAGCTCCACACTATCCACCTGGAGCTCTTGCAGTCCCACAATTTGTACCACATGCTTGCTGTCTTCTCTTGCGAAGAGCCTAAAAAATAAAAATATGGTTCGGGGCTGAGGAATAGCTAGCTCAGTGGCTAAACTACTTGCCTAGCAAGCACAAATCCCTGGGTTCAATTCCCCAGGATCACATAAAACCAGATGTGGTGGTGTACTCCTGTAGTTCTAGAACTCAGGAGTTGGAAGCAGGAGGACTGCTGTGAGTTCAAGGCTAGTCTGGGCTACATGGTCAGCTCTCAGGAATGGCCTGTACTACAAAGTGAGACCCTGCCTAAAAAAATAAAAAATATATGTGGTTTGTTTTTGCCTTCCTAGAAGCTATTCCACCACTCCTCCATTAAGTTGCAGTTTTGTAGCATGTGGTGGTGCATGCCTATAATCTCAACACTTATTCTATAATCTCAACACTCCAGGAGGCTGAGACAGAGGGATTAAAAGCTTGAGCCAAGCCTGGGCAACTGCAACTTTCAAAATCCTATACCAAGGTTGGAGGAATGGCTCAATGGTTAAAGCGAGTTTGCCTAGCAAGTGCTAAGCTAAGTCAAAGCGCTAAGTACCCGAGTTCAATTTCTCAGCACCACATAAGCCGGGCGTGGTGGCGCATAGCTATAATCCCAGCACTCGAAAGGCTGAGGCAGGAGGATTGCTGTTGAGTCCAAGGTCAGCCTGGGCTCCATACTGAGACCCTTATAGAAGAAAGAAGAAAGAAGAAAAAAGAAAGAAGAAAGAAGGAAGAGGAGGAGGAGGAGGAGAAAGAAAGAAGATCCCATACAATAAATTAACAAATAAATAACATATCAGCCTTGGTGGCACAGGCCTGTAATCCCAGTACACTGAGAGGCTACAGCAGGAGAATTGTAAATTTGAGCTCAGCTGGGCAAGTTAGTGAGATGCTGTCTCAAAATCAAAAATAGGGCTGGAGGAATAGCTCAGCAGTTAAAGGAGCTGGGAGTGGTGGTGCATGCTTGTACTCCTAGCTCTTGGGGGGCTGAGACAGGAGGATTGCTGTGAGTTCAAGACCATTCTGGCCTACATAGTGAGGTCAGAACCAGCCTAGACTACAGAGTGGGATCCTGTCTCAATAAATAAATAAATAAATAAATAAATAAATAAATAAATGGCTGAGAGATATAGCTCAGGGTGAAGACTCTGTGTTCAATCCCTAGTTTAAAAAAACCTAAAAACAGTAGTTTTGCCATTTTTGATAGATACAGTTTGTCTCCAATTCCACTTCCCTGACCTTAGCCTCAGACTTTAGCTGTGGTTCTTGATGGTGGTAAACCATCAGCATCTTCAGTTGCAATTGTAAGAATGAGCACATAGCCCACACCTATACCAGTCAACGGACGGCATATTTCCGGTGACAGTGATTGGTTCAGGGGTGGATATGGGATTTCTGCTGTCTAATGGAGATGAGGTGTGATCTTTTTCTCTGGAAGTGAAAGCATGCAGACCTGGGAACACTGGCTGCCATTTTGCATGTAGAAGGAGAACTAGCTTCAAGATGAAGGTAACATCGCCGGAGTGAAACAGAAAGACAAAGAAAATGAGTCCTCATAACATCTTTAGGCTTCTAGAGTATGCTAACCCTGAAGACGGACGGATCTTTAGGCTTTTCAGTCACAAGTTAAAGACTTTTCTAAAGGCTGTAGTCAGTGTGTGTGTTTTGTTTGAAAGACAGCTGCAAATAAATAATCCTGATACACTTTCTAAGGGAGCAAGGAAGAAGTGGTGCTTCATGCAAATGCCTCAGGCCAGTGAAAAACGTAACGTGTTGTTATGGACTGCCATCATCACCGGATATACCAGAAGTATGGGGTGAATCTATCAAAAAACTTTTAAGATTGGGGTGGGTGTGTAGCTCAGTGGTTAAAATGCTTATCTAGCAAGCACAAGGCCCTGGGTTCAATTCCTCAGCACCACATACTCTGGGTATGCAGGCACACACTTATAATCCCAGCACTAGGAAGGCTGAAGCAGGAGGATTGCTGTGAGTTCGAGGCCAGCCTGGTCAACACAGTAAGTTCAGCACCAGCCCAAATTACACAGGAGAGACCCTACCTCAAAAAAAAAAAAAAAAAAAAATCTTACCTGTTTCAATCTAAATAAAACTGTATATCAGAAACATATCACTGAGAATTAAGAGTTACTGAATAAGTTTCTACATTATATTATGCTACAACTATAATAGTTGAAATTTAATTAATAAGGGTTAAAAGTCTAAATTGAAGACAAAAGAATTTTTTCTTTTTACCAACTCAAAACCTATCAAATTAATACTAAGATTACTGAGGAAAAATAAAAAATGAAATTGGGAGACATTATTTATAGTTCTTCCAGTGTAATAATAGGGTAAGAGGATGAGACATGGACTGAAGGAATAGCACGGCACTTTCAGTGCTTGCCTAGGGAGTACAATTCCCCAGTACCGCATAAACTGGGTGGGGTGTGGTGGTACACACCTATAATTTTAACACTTGTAAGGCTGAGGCAGGAGTACTGCCGAGTCTGAGGCCAGCAGAGCTACATAGTGAGTTCAGGACCTGCCTGTACTACAGAACAAGACCATTTCAAAAACAAACAATAAACCCTCAAAAAGATGAGAGATTTAAATAAATGTTTATTTCCTGACTTTCTGAAATTATGACCTTTGTATAAAACAAAGGTTAAAATTTTTGATAGACAGATATTAGGATATTATTCATTTAAAAATATTAATACAGCTGGGTCTGTTGGTATGTACCCATAATCTCAGCACTCTGGGAGGCTGAGGCAGGACAATCACTAGTGAGAGTCTAGCCTGGGCAACTTGGTGAGATCATGTTTCAAAATAAAAAATAATGAGCTGGGGATGTGGCTCAGTGTGAACGAACTGGGTTTGGTCCCCAGTACTGGTGGGGTTAAGAGAAAGCATCTGATGGAAGAAATTCTTGTTTCACAAAAGGGATTTTTTTCCCCCCAGTGGTACTAGGATTTGAACCCAGGGCCTTTACACTACCTCGGAATCTCCAGGCCCTATTTTTTCCCTTTGAGATGGGATCTCACTAAGATGCTCATGTAGGACTTAAACTTACAATTCTCTTGCCTTAGTCTCCTACAATGCTGGGATTACAGGTATATGCTACCATGCCCAGTACAAAGGAAGATTAATGTACTGAAGCTTTGCATTAAAACCCATGTGATTAAGGTGATATTGCAGGGCTCTGGCTTAAGCAAAGAGGAACAGATTTACAGCTTCACGTTCATATTCCAATACCTTTTTCTTCTATTTAGGAGATCATAAAGTTGTCCACAGTAGATTTCATAGAAGCTGATCCACACAAAGAGGTGCCTTCTTGGTTGTGACATTTCTAGTTGCCTGAAGATATCTTTGGCGGCCAAAGCATACAGTCCTGGGTTTTGATGAGTTCCTATCATGGTGTAGGTTTTTCCAGCACCAGTTTGTCCATATGCAAAGCAAGTGGCAGTGCCTCTGGGGAAAGAACAATCTGAATAATATTTATCATGTTTAACGGTACTAATTTACATATAGATTTTTAGTGACAGAAGGCAGGTAGAAACACAGAATTCTCAAAAATTCAGCTATAGCAAGCCCAGTGGCTCAAGCCTATAATCCCAACATTCTGGAAGGCCGAGGCAGGAGGACTGCATGTAAGTCCAGCCTGGGCAACTTAGTGAGACCCTGTTTCAAAATCAAAACTAAAAATGGGCTAGAGATGTAGCTCAGTGAGAAGGCCCTAGGCTTGATCCCCAGCACCATAACAAACAAACAAACACACAAATAAATAAACAAACAAAGCTGAGTCCAGTTCCCTACTCCTCTACTGTGGAGTAGGAACAATGTGGGCAGAGGCCACAGCAGTATGAGAGATTTAATGTGGTAGACAAGCTAAATCTGGAGGAAAAACTATGCATGAATTCTGGTCTCTATTCTGCCATTCACTGGCTACATAAGTCACTTCACTTGTCTTTGGGCCTGGGCTTCATTTTCTTTGTAAGTTTATGAGTTACTTGGTTTCTATGACCCTTCCCCACCCCAATGCCTTGTAGTTTTCAGTGAGAATCACTATAATTGCATTGGGTGCAGGTATGTGCACATACTCTGCATGAATATGAAGAACTGCTGCAAAGGAGCTGGAGACACAACTGCTCATAGCAGTATGTTTCAAGAGGAGTCAGAGACCAAGGAGACCTGAGTATTGTGAGGCCCAATTATGCAGTGCTAAGCAGAGAATGAACATGTTAGGCAGTAAGAGGCTATTACAGATTTCTGAATATGCACATGAGTGAATGATAAAAATTGATGTCTGCAAATAGAAAAAAATTATGTATATACAGGGGCAGGGGAAGGCTGGAGTGGGCAGACACAGGGGCACAGAAAGGGACTTTTTAAAGTAAGGTAAGAAAACAAAGAAAGTAAATGAGAGCAAAGGAACCATGGAAGAGTGAGGGGTGAGGGGCTGAGTTTAAACTGCTTGGAGCAGAGACCAGCTATTCCTCACCTTCTGCACATGGCTCCCACAAGTATGGGTACTTTATAAATATGCCAGCAGAGGCAGAGTATGAGGAAAATCTGAACGTATTAAAGAAGATCCAGCAAAGAGAGAAAATAAAAACTACCTCAGTTTTTGAACATTTTAAGGAGTTTTATTGGAGGTACAGAGGTGAGGGATAGGTACTGAAAATCTAACCCAGGGCCCTCAGAGTGAGCTACATTCTAAACTTTATTTTCCTTTTTAATTTTAAGACAGGATTTCTTTAAGTTACTAAGTTTCCCAGGGTGGGCGCAAACCTGCAATTCTCGTGCCTCAGCCTTTGAAAAGTGCAGGAATTATAGGTCTGTGTCACTAGGACCTACCTGTATGAACTTTTTTTTTTTTTTTTTTTTTGAGACAGGGTCTTGCGATATAGCCCAGGCTGGTCCTGAACTCACTAGGTAGCCCAGACTGGCCTTGAACTCAAGGCAATTTTCCTGCAACTGAAGATATTAAAAAGAGAAAAGATACTCAAATGTCCAACATGCACATGTAAAGATGCTCAGTATCATTACGTACTAGGGAAGTTCAGATTAAAGCTATAAGATACAATTTCATACCCATTATATTGACCTAAATAAAAAAGATGGCACCAACAGATGTTGGTAAGGTTGTAAAACTACATGTTTTACAAATTGTTGTTGAGAGTTTAGAGTGGTTCAAGATGGTGTTGGTGACAGGCCTGTAATACTAGAACCCTGCAAAGATTGCAGGTTCAAGGCCAGCCTGAGCAATTTAGTGACTAAGTAAGACCCTGTTTCAAAATCATTAATAAAAATGTGTTGGTGATGTAGCTCAGCATGCAAGACCTAGGATCCATCCACAGTCATTCAGAATAAAAACAACAACAACAAAACATATTATGGATGCACTCAACATTTACTAATACAAAAATTATATTATGCAGCAGAAACCAGGCATAAAAGAATGTTGAGTGCATCCATAATATGTTGATTCTATTTCTGTGATATTTTAGAATACAGAAAAATTGATAGTGATAGAAAACAGGTCAGGAAGGGGTACTGCCATGTGTTCGAGGCTAGCCTGGGCTACATACTGTGTTTAGGACCGGTGTGGACTACAGAGCGAGAGAGATCCTGTCTCAAAAACAACAAAAAAATTACCTCAGACCTGGATATATAGGTGAAGCAAAGGATTCACTGAAAGAAATATGAGAGAACTTTATAGTCTGATAGAAATGTAGATATTGCTCAGTTATTATGTGTGCATATATAAAACTATTGAAACTCAAACCAAAAACCAAAAGACCAACAACAAAAAATCCTCAACAAAACTGAATACTGTATGTGCATCTTACTATATGTAAGTTACACCTCTATTTTCTTAAAAAAGAAAGAAAGAAAGAAAAGGCAAAAAAAGATTTGGGACTGTAGCTCAGTGGTAAAGTACTTGCCTAGGATTGGTGAGAATAGGTTTGAACCACAAAAATAAATAAATAAAAATTTAAAAATTAAAGTCAAAAATTTTATGGAAGGGCTGAGGGCACAGCTCAGTGTTTAAAGTGCCTGCAAGCAAGCACACAAGGCCTTGGGTTCATTCCTCATCACCGCATAAGCTGGGTGTGATGGGGCACGCCTGTAATCCTGGCACTGAGAGGCTGACGCAGGAGAATTATCATGAATTCCAAGGTAGCCCGGGTGAGTTCAGGACTAGCCTAGACTACAGAGCAAGACCTTGTCTCAAAATAAAAATAAAATAAATTCTCTGAAATTAGTGACTTTAGTAGGTAGTTTGTCATTCTTTCCTAGTACATACCTATATTTTATTTTATATGTATATGTCTGTATGCATTTTATTTATTTTTTGTCATATTGGTAGCACTGAACTGAATTCCCACCCCATATTTTAAGCATTTTTGTTTTTGTTTTGAGACACAGTCTCGCTCTGTATTCTAGGCTGTTCCTGAACTACTATATAGTGCAAGATGGCCTTGAACTCAAGGCAATCCTCTAGCCTCAGCCTCCCAGGGCTGGGTGCACAGGTGTGGGCCACTATACTCAGCTATTATGTGGTGCTGGGTGACTGAACCCGGGGACTTGCGCTTCCTAGGCAAGTGAGCTGATCACTGAGCTATGCCTTCAGACCCCAGCCCATATTTTATGTTTTGTTTTGTTTCATTTCTTGAGTCTCGAGTTCTGAGGCAGGGTATTGCTAAATTGTTAAAATTATGACACTGGGGCTGGAGGAATGGCTTAGTGATTAAAATACTTAGTAGTCAAGTTTGAGTCTCCAGCACAACATAAAGTCAGGGTGGTGGTACACGCCTGTAATTCCAGCACTTAGGAGGCTGAGGCAGGAGGACTACAGGGAATCCAAGGCCAGCCAGGGCTCCATATAGTTCAGGACCAGCCTGGGCTTCAGAGCAAGACCCTGTCTCAAAAAAAAGAAAAGAAAAGAAAAGAAAAATTACCACATTTCCCAAGCTGGACTCGAATTTGTGATCCTCCTCTCCCAGCCTATCAGAGTGCTGGCATAACAGTTGTATCTGACTGCATATCTTTTTTTTTTTTTTTTTTAAGTACTGGGGATTGAAGTCAGGGCTTTTACACTATCTTTTTCCAATCTTTTAAATTCCTATTTATTTATTTATTATTTTTGACTGTAATTCTAAGCACCCTGGAAAGCTGAGGCAGGAAGTTTACTAATTCAAGCTCAGCTGGGCAACTTAGTGAGACCCTGTCTCAAAATTAAAAACCAAAAAATGGGCTAGGGACGTAGTATAGTGTAACGGCCCTTGGTTTTGTCTCCAGCACCCCTCAACACACACACACACACACACACACACACACACACACACACACACACACGCACATTATTCTGAGATAGGGTTTTGCTAAATAGCCCAGCTAGGCTCAAACTTGCCACCTCCCTGCCTCAGCATGCCAGAATGCTAGGATTACAGGTGTGTGCCACCACAACTATCCTATTCTAATGAAAAAATTAACTGTACTACAGCCAGAATACATCATTTCTATTATCCAACCATGGAAACTTTTCATTTCTGAAGATTCTGAAAAAATAAATTATTGACAGCATACATTTTTCCATTTAACAGAGATACAATATCATTTAAAAGGAAAATTTGCCACAAATTTCTAAATGCTTGGCAAATCCCACAAACTGAGGCACTGTATTTTTCCAGAAGTCTTAAATTCTTAAATTCATTAGATCAAAATACAAATTTGTATTTCATTCAAAGAAAATGAAAGACATATTTTAAATAAATATGATTTATGGAAAATAGACAACAAAAAGAGAAGCAAATAATTTCTCACCCATTGAAAATATGCTGAATAAGAGGATGAGCAGTCTTCATGTATACATCTTGATTGGTGCACACCTCACCAAAGACTTCATCAAAATAAAAAACATGCTGAAAAATAAATTTGAGTTTATGGAAAGAGATATTTTCTGATCTTCTTTACCACTATTCTAGGTACTCAAGATAAAGGCCTATATTTAGTAAAAATAATAGTAAGTGATAAAGACAAACTCAGGTCAGCATCAGTAACTGTTCATGAGATCTCCAAAGCCATGTTCTTACAACATAAAACTAAGGTGCACAGAATTTTTGTTTTGTCTTAAGGGAAGTAAATTGGTAAATACAGCAGTGCGTCATTCCTCTTTAGATCTAGGCGAATCAAAATCTATATGGATACACTTGTAACTCAACTAAGGGAAGTTCTTTAAAATTTTGGAGAAATTCCAAGGGAATACTTCCATTCCATAGGTTACATAGCTTAACTTTTAGTTCCATAAACATTTTCTGTTCAGCCAGGGTAATGTATATGGCAGCAGGCACTTGGAAGGGCCAAAAGATCAGCCACTACCCTACTCCACCTTAAAGCTGTTCATCTCCACAAGTACACAAATGACGATAAAGTACCAGCAACTTGAGAAAGTATGTGTGGAACTCAGCAGAAAAAACATGTTCCCCCAACTAGAAAAGACTTTATGGAAAGAGAGTCCTGAGAATAGGCTAGGAGGAAGAAGAGAAATCTGACAGGAGATAAAGGGTGAAAAAGTATTATTACAGGAACAGGGGAAATATGAGCAAAAAGGCAAAGCAGGAAAGCACACAGAATCAACTGCTTCATGTTTAAGAATCAGTAGGCGGGCTGGGTACTTAGCTCAGCTGTTAAAGTGCTTGCCTAGAAAGCACAAGGCACTAGGTTCGACTCCTAAGCACCATATGAACCAGGCAGAATGGCACATGCCTATAATGCTAGCACTTGGGAGGCTGAGGCAGGATTGCCATGAGCTCAAGGCCAGAATGGGCTACAAAGTGAGTTCAGGATCAGCCTAACCTACACAGTGAGACCCTGCCTCAAAAAACAACAACAATCAGTAAGGATCCAACATGGCTGAAATACAGGATCTTTCTAAGTAGAAAAGTGAGAAGTCTGGAATAATGAGTTAACGTATTTTGGGACACTAGCTTTAAAGTAGTTAATAGAATGCTCATATTTGATTTATTAAACAGTAAAGAAATGGTAAAAACCTTAACAAAGCCATTTTACTGGAAAAATCCATGTGGCTTCTGGTAATTCAGTGGTGAGGCAAGAGGGATCTAAATAAGCCAGCTCTAAATTTGCGGGGGATGATGGCACATGCCTGTAATTCCAGCTACTTGGGGCCAGAAGGAGAAAGATCACAAATTCAAGGCCTGCCTGTACAATTCAGGGAGACCTGTCTCAAAATAAAAAGTAAAATAGGGCTGGGGATGTACCTCAGTGCACAGGCCCTGAGTTTAATCTCCCCTATACCATAAAACAAAGGCTGGGAATCACCACCTCAGTGCAAGACCCTGACTCTACAATCCCCAGAACTCAGGTGGAAGAGGGAGAAGGGTCTAAAGTAGGTGATCCAATAGATATGAGGAGGAGATTAAAGATTTGGCAACTGACTGGATATTGGGAAAGGAAGCGTTCTAAGATGGCTTCAAAACAGAAAACTTGCTAGCTTGAGGGCACAGGCCTATAATCTCAGCACTCTGGGAGACTGAGGCAGGAGGATTAAGTTCAAGTCCAGCCTGGACAATTTAGCAACTCAGTGAAGCTCTGTCTCAAAATTAAAAAAATATATATAGATAGATATACATATAGACTAGGATTCAGCTCAGTGTATAGGTCCTGGGTTCAGTCCCCAATACTGTATAAACAAAAACAAAACACATAATGACAAAAAAAGGAAAGAAAGGAGACCCT
Source organism: Ctenodactylus gundi (assembly GCA_004027205.1). Taxonomy (NCBI): domain Eukaryota; kingdom Metazoa; phylum Chordata; class Mammalia; order Rodentia; family Ctenodactylidae; genus Ctenodactylus; species Ctenodactylus gundi. The sequence continues at coordinate 67,728 of PVKB01005618.1, read as the reverse complement.
ATTACACTGGGTTTGGGAAGCACTACTTCAGCAGGTGTAATTATCTGCGTAACTCAGAGCCTTACCAAGCTGACAGACCTCCATATCTGAGTAAGAAGTTTTAATAATTCCTAGCTTCACTACAGCATGATGACAACCCATAGCCAACAGATGAGAAATAAGGCTGTTTTCTGCTACCTACTGGGATCGCTCCAAAATATCCAGTTATGAAAAACCATATGGAAAAATCCCGAAAACTGGACTTAGGTCAATTTAATGGGTCGCTCTACTCCAGGTTCATTTTCATTTCGTTTGTGACCCTCCCCCCGCTTTTGGAAACAGCATCTCACTGTGTAGTTCAGGCTGGTCCTGAAATAACTATGTAGCCCAGGCTGGCCTCAAACTCATGGCAATCCTCCTGCCTCAGCCTCCCGCGTGCTGGGATTACAGGCTGGAATAATAGGTATGCACCACCACGCCCAGTTTACGTGGTACTGGGAAATTAGCCTAGGGCTTTGTGCTTGCTAGGCAAGCACTTTAATCTCTGTGCTCGACCTCCAGTCCACCATTATTTTGTTAGAATGAAAACCTGTTAGGTCACATGAGAAGAAAGTGAGGTCACAAGCCAAGTTTATCATTTAGAAAAAGCTTCTAAAAGTTAGAAGGTGGGAGAAAAACAAATCTGTGCAGAATGATAAAATGTATACAAACACTATTGATCGAGCTTCAAACAGTCAATTTGGGCTAGGGGCGTTGCTCAGTAGAGCACTTGCCTAGCACGCACTTGATTTCTCGTACCACATAAAAATTAGCCAGGCGTGGTGGTGCAAGCCTGTAATTTCAGCACTCAACAGGCTGAGACAGGAGGACTGCTGTGTGTTTGAGGCTAGCCTACATATTGAGCTCAGAACTAGCCTGGATTACAGAGCAAGATCCTGTCTCAAAAATAAATAAATAAATAAATCAGTAAGACAGGTGTGGTGGTGCACACCTATAATCCCAGCACTTAGGAGGCTGATGCAGGTAGACTGCTGTGAGTTTGAGATCAGCCTGGGCTACATAGTTATTTTAGGACCAGCCTGGACAACAGTGAGACTCTGCCTCAAAAAAAGTAAAAAGTCAATAATAAAGAGTTAATATATTTCTAAAATCTGGCTTTAATAAACATATCTAATTCATATCTGGTCTCTATGCAAGGAGGAAAACTAACTTATTGCACAACTATTACTATAAGATTTATAGTTAAATATGGGATCAAAGGAAAGTGATCAAAAGCAAGGAAAAGAAAAGATACAGGGACTAGGAATGTAGCTACTGTGGTACAGTGGTACAGCGGCAGAGCACTTGTCTGGCATGCACAAGCCATGGGTTTGATTCCCCAGCTCTGTACAACACAATAAAGATATATGGGGCTGTGGGTATACCTCAGTGGTTACAGCACTTGCCTAGCAAGCACAAGGCTCTGGGTTCAATTCCCCAGCACCACATATGCTGGGCATGGTGGTATACACCTTTGATCGCAGTACTATGGACAGGCTGAGGCAGAAGGATTGTTATGTGTTTGAGACCAGCCTGGGCTTCATAGTGAGTTAAGGACTAGCCTACACTACAAAGCAAGACACTGTCTCAAAAAAAAAATATATATATATATAGTATTTGTATCTCTCAAGAAAATACCAGAAAAGTGCAGAAATATATTTTAGTTTCCCTTCATTTCACTGATAATATGGCATTTTTTCTATAAATGTTCATAAATAACTAACTTCTGAGTAAGCATCTGATTTGATAAAGTATTTGTTAGAATCAGTATCTTTTCTTTCAACAGGCTTTAGATACTAGTTTTACCAAAATTTTTGTAAACATCCTTTATGTAAGTTGTGTGAAATGAAAGTATATCATAGTTAACATGTATACACACATGTATATGTATAATATACACAATTCATAAAGTCCTTTGCATCATATATACTTTAATTTGATCATATTTTATCAGAGAGGTTGAAGTATCACCTACTTGAATCTCATTTAGCTCTGATACAATCAGAGTTCTACAATTTATTTGTTAAGTTTTTTTCAGATTATAAAATTAGACTAATGTAGAAACAAAATAAAAAGAAAGTACAGTAATATGTATGCATATTTATAAGACAGTCTGGAAAGATACAACTTAGAATGGGGAACAATGGGTGCCTTCAAGGATGAAATGCAGTTAGAGGGACACTTTTATATACATTTGTACCATCTGAGTTTAATATAGATTAATCTGTTCAAAGTTTTATTTTTTATATAAAATAACAGATAATTATAAAATTCTTAAAAATATGGAAATAAAGAATTAAGTCAAACTGTCTGTAAATCTTGCTATCCACAGAGACCTACTGTTAACTTTTTAGTATATTTCAGTATAATTTTTATTCTCTCTCTCTCTCTCTCTTCTATATATATATATATATATATATATATATATATATATATATATATACACATACCTGTACACACACACACACACACACACACACACACACACACACACACACATATATACATATGTACACATTTTTTTCTTTAAGACATTTCAGGGCTTGGGGCATAGCTCAGCAGTTAAAGCACTTGCCTAGCAAGCTTAAGGCTCTGAGTTCAATTCCCCAGCACCAAATAAACTGGGCATGGTAGCACATATCTGTAATCTCAGCACTCAGGAGGTTGAGGCAGGAGGACTGCTGTGAGGTTGGGGCCAGTCTGGGTTATATAGTGAGTTCTGGACCTGTCTGGATTATAGAATGAGACCTTGTCTCAAGAGAAAAAAAAATTTCAGCAGGACCCAATGTAGGCCTGTAAACCAAGCTCTATAAAAAGCAAAGAAAGGAGGCTCTCAGATTCAAGCCCAGCATGAGCAATTAACCAATTTAGTGAAACCCTGTCTCAAAATACAAAACAAACCAAAAACAGGCTGGGGATGTAGCTCAGTGTGAAGGCCCTAGACTCGATCTCTGATATCCCTCCCACCAAAAAAAAAAAAAAGGAAAAAAAAAGAAAAAGAAAAGAGAAATTGCAAGCTGGGCCTGTTGGCACAGGCCTGTTATCCCAGTACTCTGAGAGAATAAAACAGGAGGATTACAATTCGAGCCCAGTGTGGTGACTTAGCAAGACTCTATGTCAAAATCAAACAAAAAACACCAAACCAAACCAAAACAAAACAAACAAAAGGGCTGTAGAACAATCCCCAGGACTACAAAAAAGGAACAGAAAAAGAAGAAATTGGAAAAACAGTATTGGAAATAGAGCTCAGTGACAGCAGGGACCTTGGCCTAGAATATGAGAAGTTTTGGGTTTGATTTCCATTACCACAAAAGAAAAAAAAAAAAAAAAAAAAAGAAAGTAGTTCAGGCCTATATTTCCAATAGTCTGTGAGGCTGAGGTAGAAAGACTGCCAAGTTTGCACCCAACCAGGGCAACTTAATAACTTGGCAAGACACTGTCTCAAAATTCAAAAATAAAAAATGGACTGGATATGTAGCTAAGTATGAAGGCCCCGGGCTGGGTTCTCAGTACCAATAAACAAATGAACAAACCAACAACTTGGTTTTCTTATTTTTAACTTATTATGCTGATATAAAATTTAATGGTTAAGATGGATATAGCATACTGCATGTATGATACTTCTTGTTAACAAGATTTGAAAAGACAGGCTATTTAGACACACAAATGTATTGTTTTTATCTCTGAATAAATTTCAAAATAAAACTCAAGCAATCTAGAATCAATATTTAGCACCAAATGTGCTACGAACTTCCCTTTTCTTCTCTCTTTTTAAAGAAGATAAAAAATAAAAAAGTCCTAACATATTTATATTATGGCATTGACAGGTATGGACTGTGACCTATGAGAGCAAAGGTCCAAAGTTCAAACAGCAAAGAAAATACCATGGAAACTATGGATATTCAATAAATATTGATCAATGGTAGTGACAAAGAAGCAAGGCTATTCTGTTTGGGGATAATGGGAAACTACAAAAGACAAGATGATGTCTCCTTGAGGGAATTACTGTGACTGAAGCATCATTAAGGAAGTCTGGGATAGACAGTGATTGGATGGAACTATTACGACTATGGCTATAAGTAGCCATAGAACTAGATAGCATTACAACTAATTGGTCATTTAGACCACCTTCAAAATAAATAAACCCCACTGAAATCTAACAGACTATGCATTGATCAGCAATCGATAAGGCTGTTAAAGTAACTGCTTTGTTGAATAGTGGCCTAGAAATTTATTGCCTATAGAAGAGTTGGTGGATTACTCTGTATGTCACCATGAAATCCAATTTTGGTCACTAAAGAAAAAAAAATACAAGTTTGAAAGGAGAAAGTTTTAACAATTTGACTTCAGTGTTAAAAGATTTATTCTAGTAGAGTAAGATCTCAGTTCAGGTGAACCTGACAGATTATTAACCATTTTTCATGACTAGTCTAAGTTGTGAGGCAAGAAAGAATATGAGTGATTAAGAAGGTAAATTCTGAGTAACAGAAACTACAACCCAAAATCTTAATAGCTGGTGAAGTATCTATTTTCTATTTTACATTATCCACAACTGCTTCATGGTTTTACTTTATTTATTTTTGTGGTACTGGTGATTGAGCCCAGAGTCTTCACAATGAGCTGCATCTCTATCATTTTTATTTCTGATTTTAAGACAGAATCTTACTAAGTCACTAAAGTTGCCCAGGCAGAGCTCAAACTTGTGATCCTCCTGCTTCAGCCTTCCTAAGTAATGAGATTACAGGCCTGTGTTCTGTTTCAAAATTTTAGAAGTGCCTATTTACAGTACCTAAAGCATGATCTGTCCCATCTGTGGAGCTTGTTGCTGCCTAAGAGAATGAAAAGTTATTACAAGGACTCCTATTAGCTTGGAATAAATTCAAAACCAAGCCCTCTTCATAATGGTTTTAGCAGAGAATAAACATTTTTTATGAATCTGGGTTAATAGTGCTTTATTTATTTATTTATTGAGACAGGATCTTGCTCTGTAGCCCAGGCTGGTTCTGAGTTTACTATGCAGCCCATACTGGCCTAGAACTCATGGCAATCTCCTGTTTCAGCCTCCTGAGTGCTAAAATTACAGGTGTGCACCACCATGCCCCGTTTATGTAGTACAGTGGAATAAACTGAGCTATTCTACCAGCCCCAATGTTGTGTTTAAATCCTTATATATTACATGTGGAGACATACACTTGGGTTCTATTTTCTTAATACAATCTAGCCTGTACAAAGTAGTCTGATATTATCAGAGGCCAATTTCCATCAGTTTACTCTAAGCCCAACGCAGCTGAAAAATCAAAATAAGCAGTCTCTTGCTTGAAAAGAGCACAGTGTGATCACATTGGATGATGTCATAAGAATGGAGTCCAACTATGTGACCATCTCATAGGGACTAAGTCACATGTTCAGGGACTCCTATCCTGCTGGGAATCATTGACTAAGGTTATTTTTATCCTCTTACTCTCGCCCTTTTTGTTGGTAATGTATAGTTAAATTCATATAAAACATGTTAAGTGAATGTATGATGCAGCGCCTTTACACACTACACAAACTTGTTTTTGTATACCTTTATACCATATTTTTAAAAAACGAACACCCAAGCTATCAATGACTTAGTACAAAGTCATGTCAGGAATAAACAATAATCACACCAGAAATTTAGAAATTATATGCTATTACTCAAACAAAAGCATTAAATTGATATGCTTGATAATATTAATTCCAAACACAGTAGGAAACCATCGTACCTGCAGAATGTACTGTGTGAGGTCAACTGCTTCTTTCCTCTCATGTACAAGTAGAGTTTCTTTGTCTTCTACAGTAATAATATTAATTTCTCCACGCCGAACCTCCCTTATCCCCAGAGGCCTTTTTCGAACACAAACTCTGATTTTTTCCATCTCAGTCCAAGGATTCTCCTTTTCTGAGGTGTTCTGTCTGATATATTTATGAATAGGCTTTAATTGTTTTAAAAATTGGATAAGGTTACATAAGAAGTCAAAGTATCAATACATCTTGTTATATACTTTATCTTTAAAGTTACATATTAAAGTGTCAACAAGGAGAAAGTCATTAGCATTCTAGCATTCTTCTTGATTACTCACATCTCTATCCCTACCTTGTTCTGCAACAAAACAAAACAGAAAAAAAAAAAAAACCACCACCACAGCCAAAACCTTAAGAGTTGTTTCTGCTCTAAGACTTGCATATTTGGCTTCACAATATGGATATAGTCTTCTAACAGTGCATGCTCTTTTTTCTTCAAAATTCAGGCTGGCTAAATTTTGTTGGATTCTTTTATTTTATTTTTATTTTTATTTTTTTCACTCTGTGGTCCAGGGTGGTCCTGAACTCACTTTGGAGCCCAGGCTGGCCTTGGACTCAAGGCAATCCTCCTGTCTCAGCCTCCCAAGTGCTGGGATTACAGGCGTGCACCACCACACCCAGCTTATGTGGTGCTGGGGAATCGAACTAGGGTACTTAGTGCTTGCTAGGCAAGCGCTTTAACCGTTGAACCATTCCTCCAGCCCTGGTGTTTTATTTTTTGAGACAGGATCTCACTCTATAGTCCAGGCTGGTCCTGAACTCAGTATATAGCCCAGGCTGGCCTAGAACTCAAGACAATTCTCTAGCCTCAGCCAACAGAGTGCTGGGATTACAGGTTAGCACCACCACATCCAGCTATTACATGGTGCTCTAGAATGGAACCTAGAAAGGAACCTGCCTCACGCTTCAAGTGTTCTAATCACTAAACTACCTCCCAGCCCCAAGGCTGGTTAATGTTCAGTATGCAGTTACCTTGCTCCAAGGGCTTTACCATATCCAAACCTGTTTCTTGCTCTCCTTGATCCAATTATTCTTGCATGATTTCTCATTTTCTTAATCATTAAACTAACTTTTAAAAAAATCCTGCTGGAATTAAATGCACTGTGATTAGGTGGTAAATTTCAATGTACTTCTTTCCTATTCCTCACAGATACATTCTGCCCTTCCCTGTATTTGCCTAATTACTTCTTTTTGTCTCTCCCCTATGTTATTTGTTACAAAAAAAACCACATTTTTTTCTTAACAGAAACAAATTATGACTGGTCCTGTTTACCACTAATTTAGCCTTTATTCAGATGCTTTCTTTCACGGGCTTTACTGAATTACTTCACCTTAACATCCAACATCTGAGGTAACACCCTTTGGGTTAGAGATTTAAAATTCACAGTGTTTACTTACTGAGTGGTGGTAAATATATCTAAGAAGCAACCACATATATGTATAGAAACTCCTCTAAGGCTAGGTAACAAGAAAATAAAATTGTTTATAGTACGTATTTTTTTATCAGAATCAATGCCTTCACTCTATTTTCTAGTAATTCCTTGGCAAGACAAACTATTCTCACCTTCACACTTAGAATTTGTTTATCAGCTCCTAAAAAAGCCTTATGTAATAGGTTTTACACAAAATGCTATACTATATAATTGCCTCATATCAATTCTGATTTTCTGAGCCATCTATCTGTAAAATTATTTTTTTAATAGGACCTAAATTAATTTTTAAAAAGCAAATAAAATTTCTAATATAATGCATATTATTTTTATAGCATGTTTTATTTTTTTAATCAACATAAAGGAGACTTCCAATGATGCATCATTTGGGGCTAAGGTTGTAGCCTTGTGGCACAGAGCTTGCGTCACATGCATCAGGCCCTGGGTTTAACCTTCAGCACTAAAAAAACAAAAACAAAAAGCAAAACAGCAAGTACCATTTTGAGGTAAGTGTAGAAAAATCTTGATATTTTGGACAAGGGATACATGGAGATTCACTGGTCTATTCTCTCTTTTTTCACATATATTTGATTTTAGCTGGGCTGGGCAATTTAGTGAGATCCTTTCTAGCATATGTGAGGCTCTGGGTTCAATCCCAGTAACACGTGTGTGTGTGTGTGTGTGTGTGTGTGTGTGTCTTTGGGTTCAATCCCAGTAACATGTGTGTGTGTGTCTCTCTTTGGGTTCAATCCCAGTAATGTCTGTGTGTGTGTGTGTGTGTGTGTGTGTGTGTGTGTGTGTGTGTGTGTGTGTGTGTGTGTGTGTGTGTGTGTGTGTGTGTGTGTGTGTGTGTGTGTGTGTGGTGCATGCCTGTAATCCCAGGACTTGGGAGCCTGAGGGAGGAAAACTGCTGTGAGATCGAGGTCAGCCTGCGCTATATAGTGAGTTCAGGACCAGCATGGATTACAAAATGGGATGCTGTTTCAAAAAACAAATGAACAAAACAAATCCCCAAAATAAACCAAGTGTTTTTGTTTTTTTTTGAGTGAATGAAATGGTTATAGATCCTCTGAAACTTTGACCAGTTTAAGACCAGATGCAAATACTTTAGGTTATGAGTAAGAGCATTAAATATACATATATAGCTTTAGAATGATTATTTTCTGATAACTCACATATATTATTTTTAAAAACAAGCAATATATTTTTTAAAAATGTACTTCTTGTGCTGCTAAAAACATAGATATAAATGTAGCTAAATTGTGACAGATGTCGAAAGAGCCATCAATAGAACAATGAATAAAAAAAAGTAGTATATAAACACAATAGAGCACTACTCTGCCATAAAGCCAGATAGATGAGTCATTTGTAGGTAAAAGGATACAACTTGGGACCATTATGTTTAGTGAAGTGAATCAGACTCAGAAAGTTAAATATCTTATGGTTTCTCTAATATGAGAACTCCTGAGTGTAAATAAATAGTAGAGTTACATGAGAGTCAAAGAGGATGAGGAAGGGGGTGGGGAAGTCTTAAAGGGGTAAGGGAAAGGAATGTGAAGCCGACACGATACATATGTGCACAAAATTCTTAAGTTTAGTGCAACCATTGTGTACTGCATATACATACTAATAAAAACTAGAGGAAATAATGTATTTATTATATCATTCTTAGTATTAGAGATAGCTCAATATTTTACCTCTAGGGACCTTATTTCAAATTCTAACTTGAATCATTAGGTGAAAAGAAAAACTAACTTATTGTCATACTGACAAACTCTAATTATCACAAGTGTATTGCTCTTTGTAATTGCCAAAATCATTTGTTTTTCCTGGCTGGAATTGAAAAAAAGAAAACACTCAAAATCAGGATCATATTTCAATGTATGCAGGTGAATTAAATGCTCCAAAGACCTACTTAATTTAACTGCCTGCACTTTGTTTTTAACTATGCTGTAAGACTCCTCCTGTTTTAAGTGAATCTGATAGCCTTTAAAAAATCCTGTGAATTGTATAAATTTTTCCATTGTAAAAAGTCAGTTAACTATTTTATTTTCATAAATGAATGAGGTGTGTCATATTACACCATAATAAATAAAAGAAATAGGTCTACTATTAGAATAACAGCAGATCCCAGCAAGTAGCAGCTGTGTGAGGCAGCAGCTGTTTGATGCACATGAACAAAATCATCTTTCTCCCATCAGGAAAGTTCAGATTCCTCATAATATCCCTCCATTAAGGTATATCTATTACTGATACAAAAGCTGACTACTATCATTTCTTTGTTACTGTAAATAAGGAGTAGTTGCTCGGCTCTAGACATGAAGGAGAAGCCTTCCAGCCACTGTCTGAGGCAACTTTCACTCAAGCAAAAGAGGTAAAAATAGATTATTACCTGAGAGAAGAATGAGGAATTCCATAGTTATACCCTGAAACATGACAGACTCTTTGAATAATGGGAATATCACAATTGCCCAGTATTGTAGAAAAGAGCTTCGGTGAAAACAGTGAAGCCTTAGCTTCAGTCTGCACAAAAGCATCAGCAGCTGTGGTGCTCAGAGTTGCTTCTGTGTGGTACTGGGAATCAGCTGGCAGCACGTGTTCCAGAACTTTTAGGTAAGTGGATTTCTGTTCATTCTCAGAGAAATCTGATATACTGAGCATTTCATATCCATTGTCGCTGGCAGTTCTCTTTTTGTTGTCAGCAGGAGAATCAAAATGCAGTTGTCGGCGAGGGCCAGATCTGAATTCCTGAGGCTTGACATACAAGCTGCTTCTCTGAGGAGGATGCTCTGGGCTACTAGCTGCTTTATCTTCTTCCTGCATAATCTTAATGATTTTGATAAGTTGGAAGAGACGTTTGCGGTCGTTCATGTCATGGACTCCTATTTTGGAATAGTCCTTCATTGTAACCTTGGCTAATTCTTCTATTTTCTGAAGGCCCAGGGAAGTAAAATGAGGATAATACTGTGCAAGTTCAGCTTCACAAAGACATTCGTATAACCAGGATGCCATTTTGTGAATATAATTTTATAAATTCTGAAGAAAAGCAAAAAAAAAAGCACTCACTTAAAATAAAGTACATGTATTAATTTTTTCCTTTAAACAACTAAAGCGATGAGCCCGGCATGTTGGTACACATGTGCAATTCCAACACTTGGGAGATTGAGGCAGAAGAATTGCAAGTTCAAGGCCAGCCTGAGCTACACAGAGTTTGAGGCCAGCCTGGACTACAGAATGAGATCCTGTTTCACTAACCCCACCACCCATAAAAGACATAAAATAAATGTAGAAAAACATTTCCTCATCTTCAGTTTTCAATAAATGATCAAACAACACGAAGAAAAAATGTTTTGTACAGCATATGAAGAATTTGTAGGAACAGATGTAATTTGTTCATCTACCTAATAAAAACAGACTTTCAACCATGTGTTTAAATAGTTACACAGGAGCTGGAGGAACAGCTCAATGGTTAACACACTTACTTAGCAAGCACAAGGCCTTGAGTTCAATTCCTCAGCACCATATAAGCCAGATGTGGTGACACACTCCTATAATCCCAGCACTTGGGAGGCTGAGGCAGGAGCATTGCCATGAGTTTGAGGCCAGCCTGGGCTACAAAGTGAGTTTAGGACCACCCTGAACTACAGAATGACAACCCATCTCAAAAAAACTAAATAAATAAATTAAATAAATAGTTACATAGACATAACTTGCAATACAAATGATTTACTTACTTATATCTCGGGAGTTCCTTCCGACCTTGCTTTGTCTACTTAATACATGCCACACTACTGAAATCTTGTTCTCAACCACTGACTGGAGTAGGACTAATTTTAGATGCTCAACTTAATGTCAAGGCATGTCACACAACTGTTTCCAATATTAATGAACAAAGGCTAAGCACTCTTTCAAAATAGCAAAATTAAGCAGGAGACGACTGAGGATTATAAAATAATACAATTCAGAAGGAAATCTCATTTAAGTATTGAAAAAGTTAAAACAGAAGTAAAAAATCAATTCAGAATTAACCAATTCAGTATTGTAGATCATTCTAAAAGATGGTCATTGGCATCTATCTCCGTAAAGAACACAAATCAAGTTATGTAGTTAGGAAATACTATCGTCAAGATTTTCATGGTTATATATTAATAGGCTTAAAATTTTAATGCCGGATATTTAATGAAATACTAACAAATGATGTGGTCATTATACAAATTCTTGGTTTATTATTAAAGTCAAGTACTGTTAGGTCTCAACTGGGCTCCAGGTGACCCTACCACTTTCCTCAAGAGGATCACCTAGAGCCCAGTTGAGACCTAACATTTACAACAAAAGACTACTACACAGTAAGTCAAGTTCAAGAGAATATACTACTACGTTCACCTCTCTTTCTCTCTCTCTTCAGTACCAGGGACTGAACTCAGGGCTTCTGCACTGAGCTACATCCCATGCTTTTTAAATTTTGAGACAAGGTTTCATTAACTCACCCAGGGAGAACTTGAAGTGTAATCCTCCTGCCTCAGTTTCCCAAACTGCTGAAATTGCAGACATATGCCACCACACGTCTACATTTTAAAAATGGTTTTATAATTCAGAGTTCGCAAAATTTGATTAATTATTGGTAAAATGTAAATTTGTACTTAAATTGTCAAAATATCACTGAAATGAACCTTATTTATCTGAACCCCAGTATTTTTGCTTTAGATCTCCTCAGACAGGTTTAACAGAATAATGATCCTTTTTTAGACACTGACACATATTTTACATTGTTCAAATGTAGACTTTTTTTTTAAAAAAAAATTTTTTTTGGCTCTTCACTGAATTGAAGCCAGGGCCTCATTTATGCTAAGGAATTGCACCTTTAAGCCTCTGTATATTTATTTCTACTTGCTGCTTTTTTGTTTTTTGATACTAGGGATTAGTCCCAGACCTCCATACTGAGATACATCTTTGGCCTATTTTTATTTTGATTTTGAAGCAGAGTGTCAATAAATCATCAAGTTGTCCAGGCTGGGTTTGAATTTGAGATCCTCCTGCCTCATCCTCCCAGACTAGGATTAGGATTACAGTCTGTGCCACCAGGCCTATTTTTGCTGTTTTTCTTGGAGCTATATATTTTACTATAAGACACCTGTTCTTTAAAAAAAAAAAAGTTAGCTATAAGTAAATATTTGCATTAGGGGATTTAGAAGGTATCTAACACATTATACAGTAAAGCTGGACTGTACTATACATCATAGATATCCAATAAACATAGACCCTTAGCACTACCAGTGTCAAACACATTCTTATTCTGGAGGGAGACAAAACTGAACATCTACATGGCTTCTTTTTTAAGATCTAAAATGAGACCTTTATTTTGAATATCTGTCTGTAGACCACCAAAGAGTTTGTTTGGAACTGGGGTGGTGGTACATGCCTAAAATCTCAGCTACTCAGGAAGTTGAGGCAGCAAGATCTCATCTGAGGTCAGCCGGTGCATTTAAGTGAGACCCTGTCTCAAAATAAAATAATGCAGCAGGCATGGTGGTACATGCCTGTAATTCCAACACTCTAGAGGCTGAGGCAGGGGGATAGTAAATTCAATCTCTAACCCCACGCCCCAAAAAAGAAAAAAATTCAAGCCCAGACTGAATAACTTAATGACTTAGCAAGTGAATGAATGGCTGGGAATCAGCCAATGGGAAGGTCTTGGGTTCAATCTCCAGAATTGAAAAGTTTGTTCAATAGTAACTAATATAGTAAAAGATTACTCTATTTGAGGCTTGGGGAATAGCTCAGTGGTTAAAACACTTGCCTAGAAAGTATAAGGCCCTGGGTTTGATTCACCAGAACCACAAAAACTGGGCATGGTGGCACATGCTGGTAATCCCAACACTCAGGAGGCTAAAGCTTCAGAAGTGCCCTCAGTTCGAGGCCAGCCTGGGCCTACATAATGAGTTCAGAACCAGTCTGGACTACAGAATGAGACCCTGTCTCAAAAAAATTTTTTTTACTATATTTGGAAGAAAAGAAGATATTTAAGCCATGATCCTGGCAGAATCTGCTAAGAAGATGAGTAACAAATGTGAGGCATAGTCAAATTATTGAATGTCTTGAGTCATAGCCTCCAGTTTAAAACTAGAATAATTCTGGAGTATAGTCCGGTGGTAAGTCACTTGCTTAGCATGCACAAGGCACTAGGTTTGATCTCACCCCATTCCCCGACTAAAACAAAGCAAAGCTAAGATGATTTTCGCAGGTATTGATAATAAAATTAGATATGTTAAGATATTCTATAAATATAGTAATAAATATTTGCGTATATTCTAAAGCTCTAACTAAAACAACTGGTACAAAACAGGCATAGTAATCTACCTACAGTATTTAACAAAACTTTTATTATAAAAATTAGAACTGTAACATCAGCCCCATATTATCTACCCCTAGACTCTTCCATTGTCAAAATATGCCACATTTGCTTTCTCTCTAATTTCCTTTGCTGACATATTTTAAAGTAAATCTCAGAGCTGGAGGAATAACACAGTGCCAAACATTATGTCATTTCATCCCTACATTCTTTTAAAACAATGGGCATTTTCTTTTATAACCATAATGTTATTATATATAATGAAATTCAAAATGATTTTTTTTGCAATTTTATGTCCCAAATCCAATTGTTATCCATTCAACTGTCTAAGGAACCTTTTTATTTCCTTGAATTTATATTTAAAATATCTGAACAAAAATATCTTCTTGCTCAAATTATAATTCAAGTTACACACATCTATGTTTCCTACATTTATTTTTTTTTCTCCCATGTGATGCAGAGAGGATTGAACCAGGACGTTGCCCTTGTGAAGCTCTTGAGTATTTTTTTTTCTTCTAAGGTACTCGGCATATCACTCCCACCCCTATTTCTGTTCCACCAAGTTATTACAGAAACCAAGTATTTTCCAAGTACAGGATGCACTTACATTTTAAAAAATCACATATCTGAAATTCAAATTTAACTATTCTATTTTGTTTTGGCCAAATTTGGCAACTGTATATTAGAATCAACTTCTACATTTCTGGCAAAAAGCCTTCTTTGCTATTAGCATGTGCTCTTATATGTCACATCAGAACATAAACAGGTATGAGCACTTCATTATTTTCTTACACTTTTTAATTCAAAAAGTGGTATTATCCTCATTTTTTAGAAGATATTAGACAAGTTCTTTTAGTTTTTTTTTTTTTTCTTCTCTGTCTGCCTCAGTCACTTTCTCACTGCTGGAACAAAATACCTGACATTCACAACTTTAGGGAGGAAAGATTTATTTTAGCTCTCAGTTTCAGAAGGTCACAGTCCATTCATAGACAGGCAGTTGGAAATGATGTAACAGGGCTGAAGCCAGAGAGAGAGCTCATAGCATAGCAGAACAGAGCCAAATAAGAAAGAAAAGGCAGAACCAGCACACACTCCTCCAGGTCAAGCCCCAAGCATCTGCCCTTTCCAGCCAGGCATTACCTCCCAACAGTACACAGTATCCATAGGTACATGAGGGGGACACTCCAGACCAAAACCACAACATTCCACCTCTGGCCCCAAGACTCATGTTTACATCCTTATGCAAAACGTACTTAATCCTTACGAACTGCAGAAGTCTAAACAGTCCCAGGACTGCTAAAAGAGTCCAAGACCAAAGTCTGAGACCCAAGGAAAACTTAGCTGCAAGCTCCTGTGAAAACCAAAGTTAAGTACTTCCAACATCCAAGGGCACAGGGTAAATATTCCCATTCCAAAAGCAAAGAATAGAAGGATAAGAGGAAACTGGACCAAAACAAGTTTTAAACCCAGCAGAGCAAGGGTTACATACTATAGCTCCCAGTCCAGGACTTCAGGTAAACTGTGTGGGTCCCCACTACACTGTTGCTGTCAGCTGCAAACTCCATATTCTTTCCTTTGGGCTGGCCTTGACCACAGCCTGCAACTTTTTTTAGATGATGATCTACATTGCTGCCTTTTTCAAGTTTTTGTAGTTTCATAATTTGCACCTTAGGCTTCACCTTTACAGCTTTCCAGGGGCACATTACTTGGCCTCCAAGGCCTTCCTCTGAAATTTGGGTGAAAGCCTCTGTGAACCTGAAACTCTTGCACTCTGCAAGCCTGGACAAAGCAGGAATCATAGGGATGTTATCATGGTCTGCCACTGGCTTGAGGAGTAGGCTGGCCTGCTTGGATAATTGCTTAGATGGCTAAACTCCAGGTAGCTCTCTCTTTGGCACTATAGGATGCTCTGAGATACCAATCTTCAAGCAAGATCTTTTCCTCTTCACCATTTAATTGATAAACAGTGAGGTCTTGTTGACTTTTGAGATATTCTCAAGGCATCTTTCCTTAGAGTCCTGATTGTAAGTACTTTATTAAGCTTGAGTATCTTGTGCACATATGTATTGTGTCAACACTACAATCCACTCCCCTTCCCCTTTTTGGCCCTCCTGCACCATCCCCATTCCCCCTAACTCCCACTATCATACTCATTTGGTTCTATAGAATACTTGTATTCTGGGCGTCTCATCCTAGAGAAAACATGTGATATTTAACCTTTTGCATTTGATTCATTTCACTAAGCCTGATGGTCTCAAGTTGCAATCATTCACCTACAAAAGCCTCAAATCTATCTGTCTTTATGGAAGAGTAGTACTCCATTGTGTATATATATCATAATTTTGGTCTGTTCATAGGCATTTTGGCATCTTCCACATCTTAGTTACTGTTGGTTATGCTGCTACGAGTATACCTGCATCTCTTATACATTGCTTTTAACTCTTTTGGAAAGATACCCAGAAGAGGTGTCACTGGATTGAATGGAATACTTATTTTCAGACTTTTGAGGAAATCTCCATACTTCCCTTCCATAGGAATCATACCAGTCTACAGCTCCACCAGCAATCCAAAATGGTTCCTCTTCCCCCTACAACCTTGCCAGCATCAACTGCTACTCAAGTTCTTGATATACATCATTCTCAATGGGTTAAGATAATACCTTAGTGATATTCTGATTTGCATTTCTCTAAAGGTTAAGGATGTTGAATATCTTCTCATGTATTTGCTGGCCATTTAAACTTCATCTGAGAATTGCCTATTCATTTCAGTTGCTGTGAGTCCAAGCCTGGCCTGATCTCCTTAGTAAGTTCAGGATCAGCCTGGGCTACAGATCAAGACCCTGTCTCAAAACAAAACAAAAACAAAAACCTTTTCATTTTCTAATTTTCTCATCAATTTCTTTTTTTCAGTATAATAGTTTTCTTTGTAGAGGCTTTCACTTCCTTAGCTAGGTGTACTCCTAGGTACTTAATTTTTTGAGGAGCTATTAAGAACGAAATTACACTTCTCAGCTCTTTATCAGTGAGTTCCTTATCAGTAGAGAGGAATACTACTGATTTTTTTGCATTAATTTTGTATCCTGAGATTTGGCTGAATTTGTTAATTAGTTCTAAGAGTTCAATAATGGGAGTTTTGGGATCTTCTATGTAGATTAGCATATCATCTGCAAATAGGAATAATTTGACTTTTTCCTAATACATATTCCCTTTATTTCATTCTCTTGGCTAGGGTTTTGAGAACTGTGTTGAATAGGAGTGGTGAAAGTGGACAGCCTTGTCATGTTTCTGGTTTAAGGGGAATGCTTTCAATTTCTCCCCATTTACTCTGATATGTGCAGAAGTTCTGTCAGCTCGAGGTGAGGTCTTTCTACACCTATTTTCCTCGGGCTTTTTAAAAAATCATAAATGGAATGTTGGATTTTGTCAAAGGCCCTTTCTACATCAATTGAGATGATCATATGGTTTTTATTCTCACTTTTATTAATGTGGTGCATTACATTACTTGATTTACATATGTTAAACCAAACTTTCATTCCAGGAATGAAGCCAACTTGACCATGGTGTATGATCTTTTTATTAACTTGCTGGATTCTATTTGCCAGTATCTTGTTGAGAATTTTTGCATCTATATTCATTAAGGAGATTTATCTATAATTTTCTTTCCTAGTTAAGTGTTTGGTCTTGGTATCAGGGTAATGCTTGTTTCCAAAAACAACTTTGGCGATGTTCTTTTTCTCTCAAATTCATAGAACAATTTAAGAAGCATTGCTGTTAGCACTTCTCGTAAGTACTTATAACATTCTGCTATGAAACCATCCAGTCCTGGACTTCTTCTTGTGTGTAAAGACTTTATTACTGCCAAATTTCCATATTTGTAATCAGTCTATTCAAGGTTTTTATGTTTTCTTGGTTCAGTTTTGATATTTAGTATGTGTCTGGAAATTTATCTATTTCTTCCAAGTTCTCCAATTTGTTGAACTATAAGTTTTTGAAATAGTTCCTGATAATTCTCTGAATTTCAGCAGTGTCTGTTGTACTTTCATTCTTTTCATTTCATTTTTTTTTTCCTTCACTTTTGGTTAGTTTATCTAGAGGCTTATCAATCTTGTTTATTCTTTCAAAGAACCAGCTCTTTGATTTGATTTTTTGTAGTATTTTTAAAATTTCAATTCATTGATTTCTGCTCTGACATTTGTAATTTCTTTTCTTCTACTACTTTTTGACTTAAACTGTTCTTGCTTCTAGGACCTTGAAGTACATCATTACATTGTTTACTTGGGACTGCTGTTTTGTTTCTCTGATGTGTGCATTTATAGCTAAGAATTTCCCTCTCAGGACTGCTTTCATTGTGTCCTACAGGTTCTACGACATGTACTCCCTTCATCATTTAACTCAAGAAGTGTTTTGATTTCTTTGGCTTCTTCTGTAACTCATTATTTGTTTAGAAGTTATTTAGTCTACGTGTATTTGTATAGTTTCTATAGTTTCTTTTGCTGTTGATGTCTGGTTTTATTCCTCTACAATCTGAAAGCAAGCAAGGAATTATTTCAACTCCTTTGAACTTATTAAACATGCCCTATGGCCTAAAACATGGTCTACTTTAGAAAATGTTCCATGTGCTACTGAGAAAAAATTGTATTCTTTTGATGTTGGGTGAACAATCTGTAGACACCCATTAAGTCCAATTTATCCACAGAGTAGTTTAACTATAGTATTTCTTTGTTGGTTTTTTGTCTAGTTGACTTTTCTATCTGTGCAAGTGACATACTGAAGTCCCCTACTATAACTGTACTGGGGCCTACATGGATTTTAAAGCCCAGTAATTTTTGTTTTACATAATTGGGTGCCCTGAGGTTGGAAGTGTATAAATTGATACTCGTGATTTCTTCCCAAATTGTTCCTTACTCAGTATATAGTGTCCATCTTTGTCTCTCCTGATCTGTTTTGGTTTGAAATCTTCTGTGTCTGAGAATAGTATAGCTACACCTGCATGCCTCCTAGGTCCAAATGCATGGAGTATTAATTTCCATCCTTTTCTTTTTAGTATATGTGTTTCCTTACAAGTAAAATGTGTCTACTGCAAGTGACAAACTGTGGGCTTTTGTTTTTTGACCCAATCAGTTAGTCTGTCTTTTGACCGATGAGTTGAGACCATCAACATGCAGCATTATCATAGTGATATATTTGCCACATCTTGCCATTGTTACAATGCTTCAGTGTTAACTGTTTGATTTACATTCTTGTCAGTTCCTTCTCTTCTTTCCATTGTTCCCTTTTCTCTGAGATCTTTGGCTGGTCTCCCTATCTCTGTCTAAGATTTCTTCTTAAGTATTTTCTGCACTGATGGCCTAGTGGATGTGAACTTCTTTGGGTTTTCTTTATCATGAAAAATTTGACTTCTATTTTGAATGACAGTTTTGCAAAAACAGCAGCCTGGGTTGGCATCTATGTTTTCTTAGCACCCGGATGATGTCACTCCATGATCTCCTGGTTTTTAGGGTTTGTGTTGAGAAGTCTGCAGTTATCCTGATGGTTTGTCCTTGTAAGTTACTTCCTGTTTTTCTCTTACAGCTTTTAATATCCTTTGTGTTGAGCAGAAGGATTGCCATGAGTTCAAGAGCAGCCTGGGCTACAGAGTGAGTTCAGAACCAGCCTATACTACAGTGAGACTCTATCTCAAACACACACTCACACACACACACACACTCTTTGTATTGAGTCTCTAGGATTTTAATTATGATGTGTCTTCTGGTCAGGGTTATTTGGAGTTCTATATGCCTAGAGTAACTCAATGTTCATTTCTTTCCCTAAATTTGAGGAATTTTTTCCCGTAATTTCTTTGAACATGTCTTTTAAGCCTTTTGTTCTTTTCTTCATTTTCCCCTACACCCCCATAATTCTGAAGTTGTTTCTCTTTGAGTAATCCATTAGTCATTACAACCAATCTCTTTCTTTTCTTTTTGTTTTACAGTCTTCAAGGTCCAATAATCTACTCTCAAAGTGTTCAAGCTGGTTTCTTGTTTTTTTTCCTGTGAGTTTTTCATATCTCAGAGTTCATCCTTCATTCTTTCTATATCTCTACCGAATTGTTCCTTAATTTCTTGCACTGCTTTCCTTATCTTTTTCTTTCTTCTTTATAATCCTTTAACTCACTACTGAGGGCTGTTGTTTCTTTGACTATGTCTGATTTGAGCTCCTTATGCATCTCTAATATGTCTTGCTTCAGTCTTTTGGCCATTAGGCCTACTTTTTTAATTTCTTTTTTTTTTAATAGATTAGGCTACTTCAGTATTCCTTGTATCAGTTTCCTGGATGTCAGGCCTTTTTGTAAGTAATTTCCTGCTTGGCTTCTTTTAAGTGCTAATCTCTTTCACTTTCATGTGCACTTTTGGTCCACCACTGTAGAGTCTTTTAGTTTTGTAAAACTGCAAACTTTTTATATCATTTATCTCTGCTATTTTTTCCCGCCTTTCACCATAGAGTAGCCATGTAACAACCTGGGCATCAGGCTATCTTGAGATATCCTTCACCAGATTAAATAGTTCATATTTGTACTAGAACAAATAGTACAATGGACTATGTGATTTGGATCTAAATGTCTCCCAGAAGTCCCATGTATTTGGATGTTACGGATTATCTATAGAACGATGTGCTGGTAGGAGATTGGGACTTGGTCTGGAGAGGTGTATTAGATTACAGGCATGTGATCAATGCTTAAACCTGGAAGGGGCAGAACACTGAGGCTGGAACCAAAAGGGGCAGATCAATGAGATGAGACCTGGAAGAATATGTTATTTCTTGCCTTCCTTCCTACTTGACTTGAGTTGGCTTCCTGTTTGCAATGCTGTGAGGAGCTGCCTCTATCTCTGCTTCTGCCATGTAATTCCACTGTTGCTGGCCATTCCTGAGTGAACTGTGACCTCTGAAACTGTGAACTAAAATAAACTTTTCTCCCCTATTATGTGCATGTTGGGTGTTTAGTAACAGCAACAAAATGGTAACTAAGACAGTCCACCAGCCTTATTATCAGTTTCAGTCTCTACACACAGGCAAAATGCTAACAAGCTTTCTGCCAGAGCATTGCATGCATGGGTTTTAGACTAGCTGCCCATACAATTCTCCTTCCCATCTGAAACTTCACGAGCCTGGCTTTTCCAATCCACACTTTTATCAGCATTCTGGTCTACTGAGCTCCAACCAAAATCTCCTATCAAGCTTGGTTCAGAGTACTCCCAGACTTTTTCAGCCTGCATCCTCAAACCTTTCCAAACTCCTTCTGCAAACTAGTTCAAAAGGCTTCCAAATCACACTGTCAGGTAAAGTCACAGTAATGACCCCACTCTCAGTACCAATTTCTGTCTTAGTCATTTTCTCATTGCTGGAACAGAATACCTGATATCTGCCACTTCAGAGAAGAAAGATACATTTTAGTTCAGTTTCAGAAGGTCACACTCTATTCACAAGCAAGTAGCTGGACATGGTGAAATAGGCCTGAAGCTAGAGAGAGGGCTCCTCATGGCATGGCAAAACAGAGCCAAATAAGGGAGGAAAGGCAGAAACAACATACACTTCTAGGCCAAGCCCCAAGTATCAGCCCTTTCATCCAGGTCCCTCCTCCCAACAGTACACAGTATCCATAGGTACATAAGGATTTTGGGAAACACTCCAGATCCAAACCATATATAATATATACTTAATTATAAATAATTATATAATTTAATAATACTGAGACAAGATCTCATTAAGATGCTATATTTCCCAAGCTGGGCCCAAACTTTTAATCTTCCTATTCTAGACTCTCAGGCCCAACTTGTGCCCCCCCCACTATATTTATTAATATATATATATATATATATATATATATATATATATATGCAATACATAAGGTTTACAATGAACTTGAGTATTTTGTGCACATATATATCACATCACATCAATATTATGATCCCTTCCCCTCCCCATTTTTGGTCCTTCCATATCCTCTCTGTCCCCCCATAGCTGTCACTATCACACTCATTTGGGTCTACAGAATGCCTATGTTCTGGGTTTCCCAAATCAGAGAAAACCACATTGTATTTAACATACTTCATCTTCTGTGTCTGACTCACTTTACCACTCAAATCACCACTTATTTGCTCAGTTTCCCACCCCTATAATGGACTGCAGTGGCCATATCTTGATGCCTTTCCTCTGGGTCCAGCAGAACCCTTTATTGGGGTGATTTGCCCAAGTTCTTTTTTTTTTTCCTGTATCTTACTATATCTCTGTTAAGATTCTTTCACCTTATGTTTTTTTAGAGACAAGGTTTCACCATGTAGTCCTTGAACTCACTCTGCAGCCTAGGCTAGCCTTGAATTTACGATCCTCCTGCATTTGCCTCCCAAATGCTGGACTTACAAACAGTTCTGGCTCCTTTGTCAAATTCATTATTAGTACAAGGGTTTTAATATAATCTGTGTATTTTACTTGCTCAATCACCTCAGTCTTTAAAAGCTTCATCTTATATTCTCCTGTTTAACCCTAAAATTAGCTTTTCTCCAATAAACACATGACACTATTTCACAAGTAGCTGCTCACAGTCCTAAATTCAGATCTAGGTTATGCATTCCTTGTAAATTTTAGCAAAGAGGGACTGAACATTAGAAAAAGAGGAAAACGTGAGCACAACTACATTGGTCATACTTTTCCTTTGGAGATCAGGAACAGCTCTATTCACCCACAAGTAGTAGCTAATCCAGAATGGCTACTACTCATACTTTATATTTGAACTACTGGATAATCTCTCTAGGTCAGTTTTCAACTTTGGTATCAACTTTGAGCAACTGGTTGCAGATTCTAGATGGATTTTTCTAAGAAAGACCGAGCAGCACACCCCATAATCCAACACTCTCAAAGTCTGAAACTGGAGAATTATGAGTTTGAGTCTAAACTCAGCAACTTGGCAACTTAGTGAGATCCAGTTTCAAAACCAATAATATGGCCTGGAGGCGTAGCCCAGTGCACAGGCCTTAGGTTCAGTCTTTAGTATTGAGTTGGACCTGACGGTGCAGACCTATGATACCAGCACTCTGGGAGGCTAAGACACAAAGATCACAAGTTCAAGCCCAGCCTAGGCAATTTCGTGATTTAATATTTTGTCTCTTAAGATTTAACATCTTTAATCTCTAGTACTGGGGTTGGGGGGAGGACAGAGAGAGAGAGAGAGGAAGAAGAAGGAGGAGTGTCTTAGTTACTTTTTTGTTGCTGTGACTCAGTTTCCTTTCCTTAGGAAAGGAAAGGTTTATTTTAACTCACAGTCTCGAAGGTCACAGTTCATTCAGGGGTGGCCGGCAACAATCGAAGTACATGGCAGAGAGGTGGAGGCAGCTTTCCCAGACAAACAGGAAGACAAGCTGAGACCAGCTGAGACTAGTCTCAGTCCTCTAGGAAGGCAGGTGCAGCTTATGTATCATTTCAGGTCTCCGCCCAGTAACCAGTCCCTCCTGCATCCAGGTGTGGCCACTACACACGGTTAATCCTAACTTAACTGCAATCCACCCCTCCACACCAGACCCCAATCCACCAACATTACATGGTTCCATCAAAATACATGAGACTTTTGGGGGACACTCCAGATCCTAACCACAACAAGGAGGGCGACAACTTTGAGGTATTTACAACTCTTAAAAGAATACATGATGAGAATTTTGAAGGATGGGTCAAATCATTTCTAATTTAGTTCTTGTTCCCTTACTTAACACACCAGAGCAAAGAATTTACCACGGACACTTCTGTCACATTGTGACTCTAGTATCAGTGAAATTGTTCAACATAAAGGCAAGAAAACTACTAAGAAGCAAAATAATTCATTAAGTGGAATATACAACATATGAATTCCAGTAAATTAAGTACTTAAAATAGTTTAGGAAATTTGATCTCAAATGCCCTCTACCACAACTAGTTGGTTAGGTTTCTGATTTTTTTTTTTAAATGATGAATCTGTAAAGGGAGAGTTAGAGGTCCAGAGTGACAAAGGCTGGTTTTGTTTAGTGTTTCATTTATACTATATCAGCAATAACTTTACTAGGAATACTACCATAAAGAAGGTAAATACAAAGCCCACTACTACATAATACAAACATGTATTTGTGTTACTGTTTCTCCCTTTTGTACATATGGTAAAAAAACCCAAATAATATATTTCATTATTCTTTATTAGAACATGAAAATGCCTCAAAATACCCTTTTTGGGTGTGTGCACATGACAACACACAATTCTATGAAATCTAACAGCTGTATTTGCCTGCAAAAATACTACCATAATTCACATACAGAACATTTACATTACCCTCAAAAGACTCCTCATGCTTTTTTGCATCCCACCTTTTCCTCTGCTCTGGACCTAGGCAATCACTGTTATACTTTCTGTCATTACATATTATTTGTATTTCCTAATTTTATGTAAGTGGAATTAAATTTTCTATCTTACTTTCACTTAGCATGATGACTTGAGATTTATCTACAATGAACATATCACTCTTCTTTCATTTTACTGAGAAGAAAGATCCACAATCAATCTGTGGACTGCCCAATGTAACAGAGCTCTGAAATAATAGTTGCAAGATTAGAGTTTAGGTCTTCACATTCCTTGCCGATGTTCTTCCATTACTTCTGACAGATCTAGTAGCTACTGCGTTTGGCTGACTCATTTTATGGAGTCTCTCACAGCTGCCACCACCAAGAAAACGTTCTGCAAATCAGTAAACCAAATAGCATAAAGGACACGGCCTTCTTTCAAGCTGAGTTCAATGAAATTCAATGCCACAAATATGCAGAGCTCTCCTTTGTCATAAGCCCAGAGACTGCTAAGTCTCAGCTGTTGAAGTAACAAACAGAAATAGCCTTGGTATGCTAATGTCAAGATCTGAAAAAAAAAAGCTTATTTATAATAGCTATAAAAAATGTAGGAAAAGAGAAAGAAAGAACTAATGAATAAACCTAGAAATAAATTTAACCAATGAGATGAAAAATCTCCTCAATGAAAATATCAAACATTGATGAAAAAAATTAAAGAAGCCAGACCTGGTGGCACAGGTCAGTAAATTCCAGCACTCTGGGAAGCTGAGGCAACTTAGGGAGATCTTGTCTCAAAATTAAAAACAAAATAAACTGTGTAATATAGCTTAGTATGAAGGTCTTGGGATCAAGCTTCATTGCAAAAAAAAAAAAAAACTTCATTGAGGAGGACACAAAAAATTGGAAAGACATCACATATTCATGTACTAGAAAGATCAATACTCTAAAAATGTCCATAATAATCCTTCCACTGCCTTTCCCACGGAGGAGGAAAAAGTAGTACTGAAGATGGCCTCACAGACTTGCAGTCTGGTGACACTGTGGTTTGGCTCTGGAATGTCCCCCAAAATTCTCATGTATTTGGATGTTATGGATTATCTAGAGAATCATGTTATTCAGAGACTGAGGCCTGGTCGAGAGGGGTGGATTATGAGTGTGTGGTAGAAGACAGGTGTGTGAGTTGGATTACAGACATGTAGCCTTGATTACAGATGTGTGGTGGGAGGTTAAGCCCAGAAAAGGTAGAACACAGAGGCTGGACTCTGAAGGGACTGATCAATAGGATGGGACCTGGAAGGATTTATGCTGCTTCTTACCTTCCTTGACTTGATTTCCCTGTGAGGAGCTGCCCCCACCTCCACCTCTACCATGTCCTTCCACTGTTGCCAGATGCCCATAAACAGACTGTGACCTTCTAAAACTGTGAACTAAAATAAAATTTTCCTCCCCTAATTTGTATGTTGGGTACCGAGTCACAGCAATGAAAAACTAACCAAGACAGATGGTATACAGCATGTGGGCTAGTTTCAAACAGGGTTGAATTCTCTTTGAATGCTTTTCATCTTCCTTTGTAAAACAGGAATAATCTGAGTATTAAAAAAGATGACTATGAAGTTCCAGGCAGTAGGTATAAAGATTGTAAATATTATTGAAAAGCTTTCTTGTCCTCTGATAAAGTGGAAAAATAAAATCCCCACATTATGCAAAACAATCCACAGACAAAATGCATTTTCTATCGAAATACCAATGACCTGTTTCACAGAACTAGGAAAAATTCTATAATTCATATGCAATCACAAAAAAATCCAAATAGCCAAAGTCATCTTGAACAAAAAGAACAAACCAAGAAGCATTATACTACTTGATTTCAAAAAACAACACAAAGCTATAGTAATCAAAATAACATGGCATTATGATTAAAAAACATATAGTCCAATTAAACAAAACAGCTGGACTGGAGGAATGGCTCAGCAGTTAAAGCGCTTACCTAGCAAGTGCTAAGTGCCCTGGTTCGATTCCCTAGCACCATATAGACTGGGCGTGGTGGCGCACGCCTGTAATCCCAGCGCTCGGGACACTGAGACAGGAGGATTGCCGTGAGTCCAGGGTCAGCCTGGGCTCCAAAGTGAGTTCGGGACCAGCCTGGACCACAGAGTGAGACTCTGTCTCAAAAAAAAAAACCAAAACAAACAAACAAACAAACAAAAAAAACAGCCTAGAAGTAAACTCATGCAGCTATAGTCAAATAATCTTTAATAAAGGTGCTAAAAATATCCATTAGAGAAAGAGAAATCTCTTCAATAAATGGTCTTGGTAAACTGGATATTCATGTCCAGAAGACTGAAACTAGATTACTATTTCTCACTATATACAAAAATCAACTCAAAGTAGATTAAAGACTCAGGCATAGGGGCACACACTTGTAATCCCCAGCTACTCTGCAAAAGCATGGATGGAACAGAATGACATTAAGTAAAATAAACCAGGCACAGAAAGACAAATGCCTCATGATCTCACACATGTGTGGAATCTAAAAATGTTGATTGCATAGATGCTGAGAGAAGAATAGTGCCCATCAAAGACAAAGGAAGGCCATGGGAAAGGAGGTTAAGGAAAGTTTCATCAAGGGGTACAGAGTTACGTAGAAGTTCTGGTGTTCTATTTCAAATCAGGCGGCTAGAGATAGTAATATTCTGTATTTCAAAAAAGCAGATTTTTAATGTTTTCATTAAAAGAAATGACAAATGTTTGGGGAGATGGACGTGACTAGACTTCACACACACACACACACACACACAGAGAGAGAGAGAGAGAGAGAGAGAGAAAAGGAGAGAGAACATCATATGATACTCCATAAAAATACCACTTTAATGTGTCAATTCGGAAAAGTTTCTTTTTTTTAAGAGAAAGGGAATGGGGGCATAGCTCGGTGGCTAAAGTGTTTGCTTAGCATGCACAAGGCTCTGCGTTCAAGTCCCCAGCACCACATAAAAATTAGCCAGGTATGGTAGTGCATATCTATAATCCTAGCACTCAGGAAGCTGAGGCAGGAGGATTTCTATCAGTTCAAGGCCAGCCTGGATTACAAAGTGGGTTTAAGATCAGCCTGGACTACACAAAAAGAACCTGTCTCAGGAAAAATAAGTAAATAAATAAAATTAAATTAAATTTTAAAAAGAGAAAGACTTAGGTCTTGGACAAAATCAAGTTGGTAGAAATTCAAACTTTCTTTTTCTCTGGTGGCAGAGAAAATCCGCACTTTAGACACAACTAAGAAAGTTTAATCACATTATAAGATGTGGATAAAATCTAACTAACATGCTCATTCAAATGCTCCATTTACCTAAACTATGTAACTCTACCCACCTGAAATTGCTGAACCAACACTTGGTATCAGATAACTCACACTTTTAGCAGTGTAACTTTAAAAAAAGTCACTTAGTTCTCTGAGTTTCCTTTCTTTCTTCCTTTTTCTTTCTTTCTTTCTTTCTTTCAAGACAGGGTCTTGCAGGTCTGTCCTGAACTCACTCTGTAGCCCAGGCTGGCCTCAAATTATGGCAGTATTCCTGCCTCAGCCTCCCAAGTGCTGGGATTACAGATGTGCACCACCATGCCTGGCTAACTTCCTTTCCTTCTTCAGAGGATGTGTGTTGTGTGAATGAAATACGATACATGCATATAAAATGATAAAGTACTTCACAAGAACAAGACTATGCTGACTGATTCAGCACTGAGTCATTGTGCCTGGCAAGTAAGAAGTATCTATTATCTGACTTATTAAAAAGAAAGAAAAAAACATACCATATGAAAGACTTTTTAAAGTCATTTTGATTTAATCTATTACTTGCTCAGCATCACCATTACCACCATCACCACCACCACTACCTCACAACTTCCTAAATTCAATTGAGGGGAAAAAAATGACAATGCAGTAATAAAACAAAGGATTGGGGATTAGAGCTCAGACATTAGTTCAGTGATAGAGGGCATGTTTAGCATGCCTGAGATCATGAGTTCAAATCCCCTATACCACAAAACAAACTCAGGTTCTAACCACAACCACAAGGGACTAGAGATTTTATATATATATATATATATATATATATATATACACACACACACACACATACACACACACACACATATACATATATATGTAAAAACTTTTTAAAATCATTATAATAAAAAGTACACTGTAATTAATTTCCCTCATCTCAAATACACTTATCCCATTATTCCTGTCACTTTCTGAAGCAGTTCTGGAAGTTCTCCATTGTAGTTTGGACCTGGACTGTCCTCCAGAAGTCTCATATATTTGGATATTATGGATTATCTGTGGAACCATGTGCTGATAGGGAATGGGGGCCTGGTGTGGAGAGCTGGATAATGGGCGTGTGGTGGATTACAGGTATATAGTAGAAGACAAGTGTGTGGCAGATTATAGATTACAAGCATGTGGTGAAATTAGGGGCTAAAACCTGGAAAGGACAAAACACTGAGGCTGGACCTGGAAGGGGTAGATCACTGGGACAGGACCTGGAAGATATATCTACTTCCTTCTTCCTCTGGGACTGGGCTTCTTGTTTGCAATGCTGTGATATGCTGCTTTCCCCTCCATCTCTGCTATGTGTTTCCACTGCTGCCAGGATCCCATGGACTGTGACCTTCTGAAACTGTGAGCTAAAGTAAACTTTTCCTGCACTAATTTGTGCATGTTGGGTATTGAGTCACAGTAATAAGAAAGTAAGTAAGGCATCCTCTTTCATGAGTGTCTTTACCAGATCTGATTAAAAAAAAAAAACTGTCAAAGCTGATATTGTAGCACATGCCTGTTATCCTAGCACTTAGAAACCTGAGGCAGAAGAATTTCAAGTTCCAGCCTAGACCGGGCAATTTAGTGAGACTGTCACAAAATAAAAATTTAAAAAGGGATGGGGATGTAGCTCAGCATGAAAAGTTCAATTGCCAATACCACCAAAAAAATGTTTTCTTCTTGAAGCAGTAAATAGGATATTTTTGTTAAGAGTTTTGTCTTTGAATTTAGGAAGAGACGATTCAGTAATTAACATGAAATCACAGTAGTTAGTTATTGTAATATCAAATACACCAGAATCTACTGATGCCTGTTTGTATCAATGTCAAGATTATTCAATATTCTTAGCATTCTGGGAGATTGAGGCAGGATGATGAAAGTTCCAGCCCAATCTGGTCAATTTAGCAACTGAACAAGACCTTGTCTAGAAAAAAGAAGGAGTGGGGGATGGCTAGTGATATAACTCAGTAGAAAGGCCCTACCTAGGTTCAACTCCCAGTACCACACACCAAAGTTTTTTAAAAATTATTCTTTGTAAAAGGTTTTAATCATTATGAAGAAGTTTTAATAAAACTACATAAAATTCCTTGCCAACCAGAAAAACTGGGAGAAATGGCAAGCTTTTATAACATTCAGTTTTTTTTAGCTCCTCAAAACTATGCAACACCCCAAATGGTTCAATTTTCAAAGAGGAAAGAGGAAAAAAAAATAAATCCCTCTATTATACCACTAAATTTTAATAACTTTATTAAGGTATAAATTTGCATACTACAAGGGCTAACAGTGTGGTTTACTGGTAGAGTACTTCACTAAAAGCCCCTGAGTTCAATCTTTAGCACTGCAAATAAGCAAAAAGTTTTACATATAATAAAACTCAGCTATTTTAATACATTCAGTTATACAACCATAAATCATGATGATCCAACTTTATATCATTTTTATCATCCCTCAAAATCTCCTACCATTAATTTTTAAAAATTTTTATTGAAGTATCTGTACTTATGTGTGTGTCTGTGCGTGTGTGTGGTACTGGGAACCAAGCCTTCACACTGAGCTACATTCCCAGCCCATTTTTATTTCTGATTTTGAAACAAGGTCTTGCTAAGTCACCAAATTACCCATGCTGGGCTCAAACTTGTGAGCCTTCCACTTCAGCCTCTCAGAGTGCTGTAATTCTAGGCCTATGTCATCAGGTCTGGCTCCATTAAATTTTAGACACACTTAAAAGAGAAAAGTTCTTCTCCTAAAACATTTATCTCTAAAAAACAAAACAAAACGAACAATAACAACAACAAAACCCCAAAACATTACATTCGAAATTATCAAAATCAAAAGTAAACACTGAAAAGCTAGAAAAAAATAAACCAACATTTTCCATAGAAACTTGAACTTTGGTTAAGGTTGTCAAGCCCTGTTATAGTCTGAGTCTGGAATGTCCCCAAAAGGCTTCATGTATTTGGAGGTTGTGAAAAAGCTACAGAACTTTGCCCCGTTGGGAGGCAGGGCTGGGCGGGAAGGGGCAGATGCTTGGGGAATTGACCTGGAGGGATTGTTACCCAGTTGAGATAGTGGGGAGGAGAGAGGGGCACACAAGGAAGAGCTTCCAGGTGCGTTATTGACTTGTGGGTCAGGAAGTGAGGAAGGGGCATCCACCCTGGGTGTGGTGGCCTAACTGGCAACTTGAAATAACTAAAGGAAGAAAGAATAAATATTATTAAAGCCTCTTCCTTGGAAAGCTCTGGCTTTTGCCTTAGTCTCTAGACATGAATTTGCTCTTCCTTACTTGCAGAGTAACAGTTTATTTGGGCTAAATCAGTGGCACTGAAAAACTGAATTTTGTTTTTGCAGTGCTTGCAGATTCACCTCAGGGCCTTCAAAATGAGCTATATCCTTAGCCCACTTTTCAGTTCTGATTTTGAGATACCGTCTTGCTAAGCTGTTAAGTTGCCTAGGCTGGGCTCCAACTTGCAATTATCCTGCCTCAGCCTCACAGAGTACTGAGATTAGGACCTGCCTCACCAGGCCTGGTTTAAACTACTATCATGTTAGGTAGCAGTCTTCATATAGGCAACCGAACAATTCTACTTGATATATACACATTAAATGTTAATA
Organism: Ctenodactylus gundi; assembly: GCA_004027205.1. Classification (NCBI taxonomy): domain Eukaryota; kingdom Metazoa; phylum Chordata; class Mammalia; order Rodentia; family Ctenodactylidae; genus Ctenodactylus; species Ctenodactylus gundi. The sequence continues at coordinate 36,846 of PVKB01005618.1, read as the reverse complement.
TCAGTATTATTCAAGCCAGGTGTGGTGGTGCATACCTGTAATTCCAGCACTTGAGAGGCTGAGAGGCAGGAGGATTGCTGTGAATTTGAGGCAGCCACCTTGGCTCCACAATGTGTTCAGGACCTGTGCGGTGTGGACTACAGATGGGGACCCTGTGTCAAAAAAAAAAAAAAAAAAAGGACTGTTCAAAAGAGCCCGAAACAGAAAATAACTGAATGTCTACTTTCTGGAGAATAAAAAATTTGAATTTATCCAGATATCTAATAATACACAACAGTGCAAGAAGACTTAACTACATCTACTCTTAACACTTTGCACAATCCTAGAAAGGGGATGTAGTGGTAGGAATACTTACCTTGTAAACATGAAGCCTTGAGTTCACTCTGCAGTCTCCAGTACTGGGCTTGGGGGAATGGGCTCAGAGCACAAGGCCCTGGGTTTAATTCCTCAGCACCACATATAAATTAGGTGGGTGTGGTGCACACTTGTAATCCCAGCACTAGGAGGGTAACACAGGAGAATTGTTAACAGTTCAAGGCCAGCTGGGATATACCGTGAGTTCAGGATTAGCCTGGACTACAGAGGAAATCCTGCCTCAAAAAAAAAAAAAAAAAAAAAAAAAACCCACACACAAAATAATATATATCATTTTACAAATAATGCATATGCCACATAACTTATAGAACTCACCCTTAAATCCAATGGTTTTTCATGTTCACAGAATTATAACCATCACAATCAATCTTAGAATATGCTCCTCACCCCAAAAAGAAGACTCATACAATTACTAGTTACTCCCCAGTTCTCCCCAGCCCATCTAGTTTAGACAACCACTAATAAAGGTCACTTCTTAAGGCATTACACAAAGTCACTGGGCCCACAGTATCATTAGGAACTGACACAATATAAACCTAACATTTTCAATTTCGATTAAAATGTTTCTGTACCCCATGTTAAGCATTAGATCCCTAAGAAAATAAGAAATTCAGTATTATGAGTGGCAGATTAAATGTATACTTTCCCCTCCCAAAAGAATTAATTACTTCAAAATCAGAGATTATTCTATCTATAGATTACTGATCTAATATAGTATACAGTTTCCCCTCACAAGAGAATTAGCTATTTAAAACTATTCTATCTATAGACTACTGATCTCAACAGGAGACAAATGATACCAGACAACTGCTTAAAACAACAGGTGTACAGGAATTTGAATTTAGGATACTTAATGGAATTCTTAAAGCAAGATGTACATTTTGGGATACTAATCTGAGTCATTCCCATATTTTTAAAAAAGTTTTGAGAGATTGTTTCTGTAAGAGGAAAAGAGTTTCAAGTTCGTTTACAATTAAGTAGCTAATGCTTCACAATTATTGTAATTCCTTTCAAGAGCCCTACAATGGGTTTAAGTTTTTAAGTTTGGTGAGAAGTCTAGAAACAATCAACTAAAAATAAACATAACAAAACTGCTAAACCCAGTTGTCTTAAACCAGTGCAAGAATTACTGTTTCTAAATATAGCGGTTTAAAACTGAAAGAATTCCCAGGAACAGGTGGTAACTCATGTTGGGTTTAAATTCAGTGCTTTATTTTTTAAAGTATCAGCCTAATCCAACACCAGGAAGTTGTCACTTGCAGATTTTTTGCCACTTTGCAGTCATTAAATACTTTCAACAAATTACAGCTCATATGCTTAATCTGAAAAATTACCAAGATGACAAAGATTCATTCAGTCAGGGTTATATGTTTGGAAACAGCTGATACCAAGAATTTCCAAAGGTGTGAAATAATGAACAATTTATTTATTTATTTATTTTTGAGACAGGGTCTCACTCTGTGGTCCAGGCTGGTCCTGAATTCACTTTAGAGCCCAGGCTGGCCTTGATCCTCCTGTCTCAGCCTCCTGAGTGCTGGGATTACAGGTGTGCGCCACCACGCCCAGCTTCTGTGGTGCTGGGGAATCGAACTCGGGTACTTAGCGCTTGGCTTAGTGCTTGCTCAAGCGCTTTTAACCACTGAGCCATTCCTCCAGCCCCATAATGAACAATTTAAAAATAATAATTCCATTCACTGTGACCTAAGTTACTAATATGTAATTATGCTGCCCCAATTAATCTTACAAGACTTTTTTATGATAGATAGTAATTATCATTATCTCTTTTTTACAAATAAATAAGCTGAGGTGTAATTTGGTTTATTCAAAGCAACTATATCAATTTGGTTTAGAATGTAATGAATGTCCATATATTAGCTACATAATTGTACATCACTATATTAACCAATTAAATCTCAACATACAGGAGGCTAACTTATTTTTGGCCTGAATATTATGCATTATTAAGTGGATTACTTCCAGAATCTCAAGGTAACTTAAATTCACTTCACAATGAAAGTGTCACAAATATGTCTTACAGCAAATATATGCAGGAATTACTATCAGGATGTCCCTACAACAGAGCATCTCAACTACCTGTCAATAACACTCTGCCTCTTGACAAAAAACTATCCCTACCTTTCTCTTCATTGGGGATTGGAGGTGAGTACCATCCATACAGCCAAGGACTAAACTAAGAAGCATCCTAGATGCTTTCTTCTCTTTTAACTTCAAATCTAATCAACAGATGAAGCCAAATTTAATCTTCTAAGTTGCTGTCAACTTCCCATTCTATCCTCATTCTTACCAAAAGTGTCTAAATGTTTCACCCCCAGCAGCTCTCACCTAGATCATGTCTCTCAACTGGTCTTATCTCCAGTTCTGCCTGCTTTAGACCATTCTTCAGAGCAGCAGTCCTTGATGTTTCCTTATATAAGACCCTTCAATAGCATCTTACCACCATATACAGGGCAAATCCAAGCTCCGCGGCATATTTCACACAGCTTTCTATTAATCTAGCTCCTTCCTTTCTCTCCAGCTTAGTCAACATCCTAAACTGCTGTATTACTTTGTGCACTTCTTCATGTGGTGCTCTTGAATGGCTGCTTCCCACTCTCATCAAATGTCACCAGCTCTTACTGATTAAAAAACATGTAAGGTCTTTTCTGAACTCCCCAGATGTGATTAGAAGTCCCTCTGTGTTCACCTCATACCTTTGTGTATTTGTCCCAAGTTGCATTCTGTAATAATTATAATATACACCTAAGAACATACTATGTGCAGCTAAATATTTTTAATTAGCAATATAAAACCAAATGTTTTCAATGAAATGCTATCTAGACAACACACTAATTGCTAAGAAAATCGTAAGCCAGCATGATGTCACACACTTGTAATCTTAGCACTCTGAGAGGCTGAGGCAGGAAGATCACAAGTTCAGGCACAGCCTAGGCAATTCAGTGAGATCCTGTCTCAAAATAAAAATATAAAGGGCTGGGGAAGTAACTCAGTGTACAGGCCCTGGGTTCCATCCCAGTGGGGGGAAAAATACATAAAGTCCTTGATATAGTCATTTGTTCAGGGTAAATACTTATTTTATTTAAACAAATAAATGCTCAGCTACTAAAAGAAATCTGAACATGGGCTGGAGGAATAGCTCAGCAGTTAAAGCGCTTGCCTAGCAAGCACTATGCAGGCAAGAGCTATGCAAGTGTTAGGTCTCCAAGTTCAATTCTCCAGCACCACATAGGCTAGGCATAATGGCTCAGGCCTGTAATCCCAACACTTGGGAGGCTGAGGCAGGAGGATTGCTATTAGCTCAAGGCCAGCCTGGGCTACATAGTGAGTTCACAACAGAGTGAGACCCTGTCTCAAAAAAAAGAACAAACGAACAAAAGAAAGAAATCTGAACATGTTGTGTGATACAAATTACTGACTAAACTGATAACCACAGAAATTCTAATCTAATTTCATCCTTCGATTTTTCCAGCTAAAAAAAGTGAGGTCTAAAGGGATAAAAGTCTGCCATGGTTGCACACACCTGTGGATATGCTTGGACTACACGCCTGTAATCTGACTATTTGGAATGCCGAAGTAGGACAATCACAGACTGGGCAACATAACAAGCCACTTCTCTAAATAAATAAATGAAGAAATCATTCACAAAACCATCCACAGTGAGTTGGACAACCAAGGCCAAACCCGGAATCTCCACTTCAGTTTCCACCATATGTTGTTACATATCTACAATTTAGTTAAAAGGCAATGTTTGGAACTTTTATGAAATGGTAATAAGAATCATAAGCTGCTATTCCTGGCTTTTTCAACCCTTTCTATTAAAGTTACCACTGAGCTATCAATTTAATATAAGGAAAAATCATCAGTACGGAGACTAGGTACATAGACCAGAAGTTATTAAAACAGTCTCGGTAATGCAATTCTACCGTGGACACCAGTGAGTGGGTAACATGGAAGGCTGACCTGTTATATTCAATGAAGTAGAGATCACGATGCTTCTTCATAATACAAGTGAAAAAGAAAAGCATTTTTCAAAGCACACTTAAAATATGACAATAGTTGTGGGTCTCTAAAAATGAAAAGGAGATAAACTTTCTGGACATTACCAACAGAACCTTTTTTTTGTGTGTGTGTGGTGGGAATAGGGATCGGGTCCAGGGCTTTAGCACTGAGCTACATTCTCACCTATTTTTGAATTTTTCATTTTGAGACTTAGTGTTGCTAAATTTGCCAAGGGTGGGCTCAAAGTTGCTCTCCTGCCTCAGCCTTCTGGAGTTCTGGGATTTCAGACTTTCGCCACCGGGCTCGACTCAGAATGGTTTAAGTAAAGACAGTAGGAATTCACTTAAAAAGTAGTGGGAGACCAAGTCTAAAAGCCACAATGAGATTAGATTTGTGGCAACCAATTAAAAAAGATCCACCTTTTACAGTAGTAGAAAAGCGGAAAGACAACATATTTAAGGTGAATTAAATTCAATTGAAAAATATATCTTAAACATTTATTTGTTAGACTTCTGCAAAGCTCATTTAACGTTTCTAACTCGGGATAAGGAAGGAGAATGCAGTTTACGGAAGGACATTACCAACAGGGATAGGGGCGCTTTCCGAGGTTCCAGTCAGCGTGTGAGTTGCCTGCAAGAAGACTTTGAAATTCAGAAAGACCCCATGAAGTGGCGTTCAGGACAACTGTTGAAGGAAAAGTCGAGACAGGGGAATGAAAAGTGGGAGAGTGGGTGAAAGTTCGGAAGACCTGGCAGAAGCCAACCCACCTGAGAACTGCCCGTTTTCGCACGCGTTGGGCGGGAGCCAGGCGCACCTTCTCACACCTCAGCTTCCGCTTGTTCTGCCCCGGCGCCCCCGGCCCATTCTCACCTCAAGAACTTTCGAACTCTTCCTCAGGCAGCCTTAGGAAGGGACAGAAAAAAACTACGCTGTCCGGAGTGAGGCCCAAGGCCAGTAACCCGAGCGCCCAGTCAACACGCGCCTCTGAAGGCAGCCAGGCCACATCCCCATAGCAACGCCGCCAAGCTCCAGTTCAAACACCCGCGCCGCCAGTCCCACACCTCCCACCAATGGACATCTCGGGAACCTGCCGGAGCTTGCCTCCTTCCCCTTTGAAAGACCAATCAGAAATCAGAAGAGGCAGGGGGCGTAACTCTCCAGTCCTGCGCTTCAGCCAATGGTTCTCCTGGAACGAAAGTCTCGCGACATTTTCAGAGAGCCAAAGACTCCGTAGAGGTGGGTGGAAGCTACTGCTCCCGGATTCTGTTGGTCTCCTGAAGCACAGTCGAGCTCTCCTGATTGGCCGGCACACTTCTGTTCCCGTTCAAGGCCCACCTCCTGTCTGCCTCTGCTTCGGGTGAGTAACGTGAAGGCCGAGTTGGGTTTAGTTTCCACGAAGAAACGGTGGTCTTGGCGCTTTGGTTGTTGTCTGCCACTAACTACTTTTCGCTGCAAGGTCGAAGGAGGAAACGCCCTTCTCCGGGCTGGCAGCAAGGATTGGATAGGCCACTCCCCGGCCGCTGCGAGAATTTCCCTTATGCTGTTTGCACCAAGAAAAGGGAGGATTCAGTTGTCCTGTGAGCCTTGTTTACTACCATGCAAGTGGTGATGGGATGGGTCATCGGGATCCCAGTAATAGGCGAAGCCCCAGTTTAGGGCCTGTGGATCCGGATGCCATACCTTCTCCTCATTAGAGCCAATTTCACTTTGTTGTTCCCTATCAAACCTCCCCTGCTTTCCAAAATAGTATTTTCTAATTGCTTCGTTTAGTGAATCGGTGACTTCTTGACAATTGTGGAAGAAAATCACGCGAGTGTATTTGAACAATCAGAGCTGTAGTTTTCTTTTTCCTCTTGTGAAAAACGACAGTAATGCCTCAGCGAGTTGTGGTGAAGATTAAATGAAATAATGAAAGTAAAGTATTGGGCACAATGCCTGACAAGTAGTAAGCTCTCAAAAAATGGTAGCTGTTACCCTTATAGTAAGAATGAATATGCCAGCCATCTTGTATACAGCTTACAGTGTACTTACTGTAATTGAGTACTCAGCTCAAAATTTGTCAGTTTAAGGAAAAGTAATTCTTAACTGCTATGGGAACATCCATCCTTCAAAAGAATTTTTTCTAGTTTCTGTATTAAAATAACTTACCTAGTTGGTCTTTGCCCATCAGGAATATACATAATGTAGAGTTCAACTATTTTACAGAAAATATGAAAAATAATTTCTTGATTCAGGAATCAAAAGCGAAGGGTGTACCATTAAAACGTAGACTTTCAGATGGCCTATTATGGCATAAGAATACGAATGACCTGCATATATTCACTACCTCTGATATTAGACCCTACATATATATAATTTATTTTAAACTCTACAACCCGTGTAGATACTATAACACTTCAAGTTGAACTTGTCCCAACCCTTTAGATGTTATCTTCTTTTTTACAAATCAGGAAATGTCTTTCTCTAAGTTACAGTTAATTAAATTTCAGTAGGTTTGACTTCTCACTGCAAAGCCAGCCATACTTTTCTGACTTGTGCTTTTTCTGACTGGAAGAAGATGAGACTTCTGTAACACTTCAAAAAAAAATTTTAAAGTAAGCAACAGTTTACTGAATAAGGAAAAAAGAAAAGAAAGGCTCTTGACCAAGAAGCCAAGAAGGGATCCAAGTGAGTCACCATCTGAGAGAGAAAAGAAGGAGAAAAAAAGAAAAGCTTCTGGCCAAGAAGCCAGGAGGGGACCCAAATGGGCATTCCTATAACACTTCAAACTGAACTTGTTACAAACAGATACCAGCTTTCTTTCTGCCCCTCCTCCCAGTCACCCAAACCAAGCACCTCTCCATTTCCCTTGGACTTATGAGATCTCTTTCTTTTAAACAAAATATCCATATTGTTAATTTTTACTTGAGACATCTCTCAAACTCATTTCTTCCTTTCTTCACAGCCTCTGCCTTAATTTAACTCGGTAGGACTTGTCAGCTGCACTATTGATACAGGCTTGTATCTGGTTGGTTTCTTTGCCTCTTGTCTTTCCCTTCCAATTTGCTCCTCACCTTGCTTGCTGCCAGAATGTCTTTCCAAAATGCCAGTCTGCATAGGGTTGGTAGCACATGTCTGTAATCTCAGCACTCTGGGAAGGGTGAGGCCGGAGGATCACAATTGAAGGTCAACTTGGGCAATTTGGTGAGACCTTGTCTCACTATGAAAAAAAAAAAAACAAAACAAAACTCAAAAAGCCTAGAGATGTAGTGCAGTGTGAGGACAGTCGGCTCAATCCTCAATATCACATTTAAAAACAAAAATTTTTTTTGAGACAGGGTCTCACTGGTCTCACTGTGTAGTAGGCAGATCTTGAACTCACTTTGTAGCCCAGGCAGGCTAATCTTTACATAGTGCTGGGAAATCGAACCCAGAGCCTTGTGCATGCTATGCAAGCACTTTAGCCACTGAGCTATGCCCCCACCCTACCACATTTTTTTAAAAAATGTAAATCTTAACAAATTACAGCCCTGCCTAAATGCAGTCAAATGTCACATTGCCTACAGGATAAAAACTTAAGCTTTTTTTTTTTTTTAACCAAAGGAATGTCATCTTGTTTTAGGGTCTTTGCACACACTCTTTCCTTTATCTGGAATGCCCCTCGTTTCACCTTTATTCCTGGTAAACTCTTAGCCATCTTTAAGGTCTTTATAGAATATGCTTTTGATCTAAAAGTGCTTCTCTATCCTTCCCTCTTACATGTACACTTATAATGCACAAAACACACTGTAACTTACCTGTTTACATGCCTTTCACTTTCATTAGGCTGTGAACCTCCAGAAAATTGTATTCAGCTTCACATCTATCTTTTAACACTGTCACATTGCCAGTTTCTTAGGCTGCACACAAAAGGCAAATGACTAAAGGAATCCCTTCAGGCTCTATTAAAATTCCCCAAGTTATCTTCTCAGAATTGAGCAGCAGGTGGCACTAATAGGCCACTTAACAAATCCCTAACAATGGTTTATTCCAACCTTGCCTGACTTTGGCCTCATCCTAGAAACCAATATGCCATTACAGGTGATATCTCCTGTTTCCTTTCTCGGTCAAATAGCAGAAATCACAAATGATTCAGCAGCTTTGGTTTCTGTGAGAGTGGCCTATATCCAAAGATAGGTGCAGTTGAAGGAATATTTTCTTTGTCTCAATTTGTGTAGAGGCCTTCTTTCTTTATTTTTATTGGTGAGAGAAAACTTCATTCATTCTTGAGCTCATGGTGCCTCATTATCCTCCATTCTAAAAGGGAAAAAGGAATTGGCGAGTTGAAGGTGATTATGGTGTGGGTAGTAAGGGAAAGCTGAGTAATCGCATGGAGTTGACTGTGAGCAGACAGAGTTGGCCTTCCTCTTCGCTGTGGAGTGGCTTAGGGAAGTTTCATAGTCACCAGGGCTCCATGGTAGGTGTGTCTGTGCTCATCAAGGCTAGGATCAAGGCTGTGCCCCATAACAGTGGTGCTTGTAAATCCTCGGGCTAATGGATATGGCTTTGAATATGCAGTTTAGGTTCCTGCTTCCAGAAAAGAGCAGTGGAAGCATAGAAACCTTTCTCAAATAGATACTTTTAGCAGCCTTGGACTATATTTTCTCATTCCAGAGTCTTCTTTGGGCACCACCTACTTTCTCCCACCCAAAACCTGTTTGGTGGAAAGGATTCCAGGTAGATATGTTAACTTCCAGATGATTACGGATTAAAGCCTAGAAACTTTGAAACTGGAAGTGATTTTATAAATTATTTGTAGAAGATCCTTACAAGAATCCTCAATACAGGAATGAAGGAATGAATGACTGAGTGAATAATTTGTGTGTCCTCCCTGATGACCATTTGCACCTTCAACCCTATTCTTTCATGGTGTGCAGAGCTGCAAAAGGAGGAATAGAAAACTGGACTTTAGAGTTAGAATTATATAGGTACAAATCTGTTTATAGGCCAGCTATGGCTTTGAACAAGTGTTTTTTGTTAATATCTCAATTTCCTCATAAACTGGAGATATTGTTTGTCTTGAAGGGTTGTCTTGAGCATTAGAAACAATAGTTAAAACCTTGCACAGTATAGCTGATACAATATTGATGCTTAATTGAAAACATGGTGGCATGAGGCATTGTTTACATTTAAAGTGATTTAAACTATGGGAAACAAATCAGGAGGATTTGGGGAACCCTTTCTATATCTGAAGGTATATTTGTGGGGCTGGGGATATAGCTTCATGGTAGAGAACTTGCCTAGTTAGTATGCTTGGGGCCCTGGGTTCAATCCCCAGTACCATATAAGTATGTAAGTAAATAAATATATTTGTAAAGGCTTTTGTTGTTGAACTGTGCTTGCAGTAGCACTCTGTTTAATTTGATGAATACATTGGAACACATCAGCCTAGCAACCTGTCTGTAAATTCTTTCTTGGCATTAAAATCCAAACCTTCTAGGCTGGGAGAGAATTCTATCTATAGAAAAAGCCAAGAGTACTTTTCCTTAGCTTCTGGAACCTTCTGGTGACATTGAAGGTTTTTTGTTGTTGTTGTTCAGGTTTTTTCTAACCTCAGGCACTCTGCCACTTTTCTGAAGTGTGAATTGCCTGCTGTCAGCCTGGAGTTCTCACCTCTGCAATCCTGGCTGCTGGCATATTTGCATATTGGATGTTGTGTTCTTTAACCCCCTGAGGTTTGGATCCACTGTGTATGAAAGCTGCCTACTTTCAAACCCCTGGGCAGTTTTAGCTTCCTAGTCTACTGAAAAACAGAAAACCCCCAACAATAGCTCCATTGACTTTTATGTAAATGACACTCTTCAGGAAAACACTAGGCTATTTCCCAGGGCCCCAGAACATACTTAAACATTTGTTTGAGTAGGTGGTGGGAAAAGCATTCTGTTGTCAATGAACATCTGTTGAGAACTGCTATACTGGGTCCCAAGGAAACAGATCTTGTAGTCTGGCTCATCCCTGCCAGAGGTACAGACAGAAATTTAACATACTAGGTGTACATGCTGAGGATGGCTTGTGTTTTAGTTACTTTACTCATTGCAGTGACAAAATACCCAACATCCTCAATTTAAGGGAGGAAAGATATATTTAGCTTACAGTTTCAGAAGGTCCCACATAGTCCATTTGTAGGGCAGCTGGCAACAGTCGAGGTACATGGCAGAGACAGAGGCTAAAGAGCTGTTCACCCCATTACAGAGAGAAGCCAAATGAGTCTGTAGACTCAGGCAAGACCAAAGACTTATGGGAGAGAAGCTGTAACAATGTTTCTTCTTCCTTCCCTTTTTTGAGTCCTCGGGTCCACACCCAAGGTGGGTGCCTCACAGAACTTTCTGGCCCTGCAGTAAACACACACTTGAAAGCTATTCCCTGGACCTTTCCCAGTGGCAACAAGTTGACACATTCTTTCCAGGTCAGACCCCAAGCATCTGTCCCTAGCAGCTAGGCTATGCCTCTGATAACACACAGTTCCAAATACATGAGGCTTCTGAGGGACACTCAAGTTCTAAATCAGAGCAGCTTGGAATTGTGTCCTTGAACTAAGCTGGAACTACATTTCCCAGGATTCTTCTCTCATTGGGTTCCAGGTCAGCACTGATTATCAGAAAATTTTGTGCAAATTTGAAAAGCTGAAGTAAAGTAGAAGCCAGTACACTGTGAAAGACAGAGCTGGATATGGGGTATGGTAGCAGTGCATACACTTTGTGGAGTTTTCTGTGGTTTTGTTTATTTTGCATTACTAGGGATGGAGCATAAGGCCTTCACACTGAGCTATGTGCCTGCCTGAATTTCTTTCTGTTTCTTTCTTTCAGGCAGTCTTAATAAGTCATAAGTTGCCCAGACTGAACTTTTATTTGCAGCCCTCCAGCCACAGCTTCCAGAGTACAGACGTATGCCTCCTCACCTGGCTTGTAGTGCATATAACTTGATACTGGTGGGCCACTTATAGTACTGCCTCTGATTGAACCCTACAGTAAAAGTTTGTGAAGTTATTAAAAGCCAGACAGTACCCTCTTGGGTACAACTATTATTATCCCACCACAGATGAGGAAACTGATGAACACCTAGGTTCCACAGTCATCTTTTTACTCCTGTATTTGCCACTGTGGCAGTAGTGGTAGGGGGCTTAGGGAGGTGGTTGGGGGGAGGAGTAGGCAGGGTGGGAAAGAAGAGGCTTTCTTCCATGTGTACCCTTTTGAACTTTGCATTTGGATCATGTACATGTTTAACACATTTAAAAATATGGATGGGCTGGGGTGGCAAACACTCGTTATCCAAGCACTTGAGAGGTTGAGGCAGAAGGATCATGAATTCAAGGCTAGCTCAGATCACAGTGAGATACTGTCTTTAAAAAAAAAATCAAACTTTTAAAAAAGGATAAAATACAAGAAAGAAAAAATATCAGTAAAGTATTTGGTATGCCAAACTACCCGGTTTAGGTGACCCTTCTGAGTGATCAGAGACCTGGTTAAGGAGGTCCATTTGCTTCAGGAACTCAGAGTGTGGGCTGTGGACTTATTTCTAAGGATCTCCAGTTTCATAACAAATACACATGAGTCCTGTTTTTCGCAGAGACTTGTAGAGCTGGTGTAGAGGCCATGTTGGCTGAGGGTAGTTGCCACGGCCCTGTAATTACAAAGGTCTGTCTGATTCCTGCATTCCCACCAATGCCCCTTGTATTTTATGAGATTACTGATAGCTAGTATGTGGTACTGTCCAGCACCAGGGTACTACCCCCTACCAGGATAGATCTTCCTTTTTTGTATAACTTTCTGATGTCTCACATCTTTATTAAGTTCTTAGATAGACCATGGCCCTGAGAGCATGTGGCTTGATCATCTTCCGAAGACGTCTCATTCCCAAGATGGACAACAGTACAATTCAGTTTCTATTGCTGCAGGCATCAGATGGCATTCATCACTGGACTCCTCCCAAAGGTATGAGGCTAGAGGGAATGATTCTTGGGGAAATGACAAGTGTTGCTCAGAAATCTACCTTCCAGTGTCCCATACGAATTGTGTATCAGTGACTGCATAGAAGGGGATGGAGTAGGCAGGAAGCTTGATCCTTTCTGTAGGTCTCCAGACCACAGCAGAGCTGGAAATAGAATTCTATGAGTGAATTCCAGGGTAGAAGTAGCACCTGGTATTTTTGTATCATTCACTAGAGCTCCAGTCCCTGTGGTGAATGAATGGGTAGTAGAGAAAACATTGGGCTAGGAATTGGAGATATTGGGGTTGAGTCATGACTGAGCTCAGTGCCTCCTTCTCTGGTCTTAGAATTTGTCATCTAAAAAAAAAAAAAAAAAAGTTGAAGCTAGGCCAGAGGTGCAGTTCTGTAATCCAAACACTGAGGAAGTCTGAGGCAAGAGGATTGCAAGTTCAAGCCCAGCCTCCGTAATTTCATGAGACCCTGTCTCAATATTAAATATAAATATGGGCTGGAGATTTAGCTCAATGAGAAGGCCCTGGGCTCTATACCCAATACCACAAAAACAAAACAAATCAAATCAAAAGAAGGGCTTGACTAGAAAATCCTTCCAGTCTTATCTAATCTTCTTCCAGCCTTATCTCCGATTTCTTTGATCCCGTTCTTTTGAGTCTTCATTCATTGTCCTCATCACTAGGTTTCTCTTTTGAACTAAACAACCAAAGAGCCGGTTCTAAGAAAGTTTGTTGGCAAGACCAAATCCAAGCTGACAACTTCCAAGAAACTGTTATAGGAGATCTTGAAGCTGTGCAGACTGGAGAGACCCTCAGATTTACCCTAGGCCTTTCCCAAAAATTCTCAGTTTGCCTAAAGGGGCCCAGAAGCACTGGGAAGGGTTCTAGTAACATCTGTCTACTCATGACTCTTTTGAACTAAACATCCAGAGAACATAACTTCTGCAGTTATTCTGAATTTAGTTGTGGTTCCCCAATCATAGAATCATTTGTATTTTCTGGCAGGATTGGAGTAAGTGAATAGAAGGGTCCTTCTCAAACTAGGAGACTATGAAGAGCATGGAGAATTTAGGATTGTAGCTTGACCAGCCACCTGTGGCCTGGGGCCTGTCATTCATACCCTGAGTGTAGTTGTTCAGATCTCCAGAATGCAAAAAAAAAAAAAAAAAAAAACAATGAAGACTAGTGGCCTGGGGCCTTAGACCAGGCTGAGATCTGTTGTAAATAGGTTGGTTTTCATCTATCCACATTCCTGATCACATCTCTAAGAGTAAAAAAGATTCCCTCAAATGGACCTGAAGGACAAGCCAAGCTGTACAAGGGAGAAGTGGGAGGGGGGTATTGCAGCAATCATCTGAGCTGAAGCCATTGGAATGGTCCCAGTGGTCAGGGACAGACTGTGGCTCTGGCACCTTCTGGGATAAGGAGCCTGGAGTGAATAGTTTTCCCACAGAAAAGGCAGCAGGTGGTAGAATGGGAGGGGCAGGAGATAGACAAGGATTTAGATTAAAAGAAAACAAGAAAATGGTAACAGAAATAAATTTTTTTCACATTTGAGTTACACTAGAAGAAGCAAGGTGAAAAAGGAAGTGTCACAAATACTATGAATAGGAATATTCACACTTATCTTCTGATCACCCAAGTCACACTGCATGGCTTCTCTCACTAAAAGATGTCAGAGACCCCTCCTGATTATTTCTTGCTTGAGCTTAGGGAGAAGTTACCATGTTATCACTGATGAGCAGAAAACCCTCCTGAGAGGGTTGTACTTAGAGACTGCCACACACCTGAGCAGAGTAGGAGCATCATGAATCAAAGTACATTGTCACCGCCCATATAGCTCCCTCCTCACTCGCTGAGTGCATTACATGTCTTTATGTGCATTATAGGAGGGTGTATGCAGAGAATTTGTCCAGAAGCCATGAGGTAGAAAGAGTTCTTTGTGTGCTGTGTTCCTGGTAGTTTTTTGTGTAGCAGCCGCTAGCTCAGGGCACTGTTATGTGGACCCCTGGCAGGAAGAACTGCTAGACTGTAGCTATAGTTCCGTCTCCAAACCAAGAGGGGAACAGCTAAGCGTTCCTGCTCCCCATTAGCTCCTGAACCAGGAAGCCCTCCAGCAACTTACTAGAGTCATGAGTAGACAGATGTTACTAGAACCCTTCCCAGTACTTCTGGGCCCCTTTAGGCAAACTGAGAATTTTTGGGAAAGGCCTAGGATAAATCTGAGGGTCCCTCCAGTCTGCACAGCTTCAAGATCTCCTATAACAGTTTCTTGGCAGCTGTCAGCTTGGATTTGGTCTTGCCAACAAATTTTCTTAGAACTGGCTCTCAGCTTGTCCTTAGTTTAAGTTCCCATCAGGACTTTCCCTATGAGACTGAAATCTGGCCTTGCTCATTTAGAAAGATGAAAATAATTTGGAAAAAGCCTTGATGGCTACTTGGAAACAGCTGCTGGTGTAGCGGTGCAGGGTTTAAGCCTTTCTGTTGGCCCTGGAACTTCAGGATTTAACTGTAGACGGTGTTAAGTCCTTACTGGACTGTAGGCAAAGTACAGTTTCTCTGGTTAGCCCCACCCTGCCAAGAAGGAACTGCCTACCTTGGAAAAACTGCCTATGAGCTCAAAGGAGAAAGTGGTCCCTCAGAACATAGGAGGAAGAAAACGAGAAAAGAACGAGAAAGCAGAGGTCCAAGGAAGGCTATCTTACTGTTTTTTTTTTCAAGACTTACTTTTGAAAAACAGTACTAGCCAGCATGGTGGCAACAGCCCCACCATCCCAGCACTGTAGGAGGCTGAAACAGGATAATCACAAATTCAAGCCCAGCCTGGGCAATTTAGTAATGTAGTGGTCATTGTTTCAAAATCAGAATCAAAAAAGTAACACACACACACACACACACACACACACACAGAGAGAGAGAGAGAGAGAGAGAGAGAGAAAGAGAGAGAGAGAGAGAGAAGCCAACAAGTAATCTATCTTCTAAAATTGCCTTGCCAAACACATGGTCTGTTTCATTCTTCAGAGAGGATGGAATGGGAAGGGGAAAGGGGAATTGTTCAGACCCCAGGAACCAGATACTGCTGGACTGGCCTTCCCAGGCATGTTAGCATTCTGCACATCTCCAAAACTTCCTTTAACCCAGGAACTCCTAGAAAAGTTACCAAGGAACCTATCTTTAAATTGTCTATCCTGGAAAAATCCAGCTTTAGGTACTGTTGAAGATTTATTTCTTCTTTTCCTCCTCATTTCTTCTAACCAGGCCATGTGGACCCAGGAGAGAAAGACTTGGAAACAGCCCTGAGGGAGACTCAAGAGGAAGCAGGCATAGAAGCAAGCCAGCTGACCATCATTGAAGGGTTCAGAAAGGAGCTCAATTATATGGCCAGGAAGAGGCCTAAAACTGTCATTTACTGGTTGGCAGAAGTGAAGGACTACGACGTGGAGATCCGCCTCTCCCAGGAGCACCAGGCCTACCGCTGGCTGGGGCTGGATGAGGCCTGCCAGTTGGCTCAGTTCGAGGAAATGAAGGCAGCACTCCAAGAGGGACACCAGTTTCTCTGCTCCACAGCAGCCTGAGCTGACCAGAGCAGAGTCAGCTGCTTCCATAGTGTCCTTGAGGGCTTCTGAGATGAACCCACCCTCAGATCTAGGAAAGGATGTGCTGGTATGATTTGTCATTGCCAAGAGAGCATAAGTTAGTGAAGTGAACTCAAGAGCTCTCAATTGAGAGCAAGTAAGAATCAGTTGAGGGAAAAGGCAGAGGAGGAGTAAGCATTTCAAAAGGCCAGGCCCAATAAGTGCATACTTGGGCTTTGTAAATAAACTCAAGCAGCTTACTTGCCCTTCTAACAGTGTTTTTTGTTGTTGTTGTTGTTGTTGGACTCTTGCTGTGGGTGGGGAAAAGAAAGCTAAAGTGAATCAAAGCCCTGACCTTAACCTCTGGACAGAGAGAGTCCTGCATCCAAGTACTACACCCAGAAAAGCTGAGGGCAAGGGATTCAGAGTGGGAGAGACCCAGCACTTCTGGGTAGCCTTTCTCCCTCTGGAGGCTCTAATTCCTTATTCCCACTAGTGTCTCCAAGACCATGACCGAAATAGTGAGGATTTCCAAGCAAGTGGGACTGGAGTACAGAAATTGAGTTTGTCTATTCACTGGTACATCTCTTCCCAGCACTGGTCACATATACTGTAGATATTCAGTAAATATTTCCTTTAGAACCCAAGAAATTCTGGGCTCTCCAGATATCAGTGGAGTGGAGGATAGGCTATTTAGACTATCAGGTCAGTGACACATGTCCTCTGACCTCCCAGCTTAGGCCTGCTTCCCAGAGTGATAAGCCTTGTTGCATGACTGAAGCCATTGGGAATGAAACTCAGGCTCAGGCTCACAGTGTGCTGCTGGGCTGCCCAGTAGCCACGTCACTCCACCTGTTCATTTCTTGTCTGCAACAGCCTTCCCCACCTTCAGCAGCCCTTCATCATTGCTGTTTCTTCCTTCCTACCCCCATCTACTACTCGCTTTCCCTACAGCTCCACACTACAAGACCCAGAGGTGCAAGAGTTGAGTCTCACCCCTCTTTTCGCTTGCTGCTAGGGCTCATGGAATCCAGGGGCAGGTGTTAGATTGTACAGCCCTTCCAGAAGCTGTTACCAGTGGGGTTCATGTGGATTTTATTAGAGGGTTGTTGCCCAATGAAGTGCAGAAGATTGGAAGGGAAGGGACATTGGCAAAGGTCAATCAGAATTACCAGAGTCAAGAACAGCTTCCCCCAAAGGAAGAAAAGAAGTCGCCAAGGTCTTAAGCAGGCTTCCAGATGTTTCCAGTCACTGGTTCTCCGTGCAGACAGGGCAGACGTACTAGCGAACAGGATCTTGGAGCACAGCCAAGGACCTAAATGGTTTTGTTCCTCGCCCCTCTGAGCAGCACTCTCCAAAGGAGGCCTGCTGCAGGAAGTTTTTGGAGCTTAATGTTCTCTTCCAGGCCAGCAGGGACCATATCCCACTGATTTAATAAATGCCTGCTGGGCAGTGGTGCCAAACCACAGACAAGCTGCTTCCTAACAAGGGCTGGCTAGCCCTGTGCTCTCAAAATGAGAAGCTGGGGAATCTCTAAACTCTAAAACCTCATACATCAAAGTTGGAAGGGACCTGGAAAATGACCTAATTTTGCTGCTCATTTTTATTGCTGGAGAAACTGAGATTTATAAAGGCCAATGGTCCTGGCAGTTGTGTATATTTGGGATACTTTGAGGCTGCAATGCCAGAGGGAAGACTGCTTTAGAATGTCTTACATAGCTGTGGAGTCACAGCTGGGCCTTATGGAATGTTCTTGTCAAAGCATAGGTACTTTAGTAAAGGGGTCTCCCACAAATTGTATCCTTTGAAGAAATAATTGGCAGCAGGGGGGCTAAGGCACATTATGGGAGGTGGATGAGTGTGGGAGACAGTGGAACTGAGATTGGGATGAGGCGTGCGAATAGGCTTTGCCATCAGCACTATTTTGCTTGGAGCCAGTTACAGCCTCAACTTAAAGACCCCAGAGCACTACAAAGACCATCCGTCTCCTCCCCAGGTCAAATAGTAGAGCAGGATTCTGCTGACACTCTACTTTGGGATGGCCCAGGCCACAGAGACATCTTAGCAGAGTTGTCTCAGTCAGGAAATGCTTCCATGTTGAAGGTTTCATACAGAGGATGCGCTGATCAGGACTGATCTGAAAGAAGTCTCCCTGCCTCTTGCAGAGAAAGCTCCACTGGGATTCTAGTGACACCCTTCAGATCTCAGAATCCCCTCGTTCCCAGATTCTAAGAGTAGAGTGGTGGTGGATTATATAATCAGGACTAGCAAAGACTGCTGATATGGTCATTGGTCCACTCTACGAGAATGTTCTCAAGCAACAAGCTTAGGGAATGGGACTGATAAAAATCATGTTTTTATTGGGTAACACATGTGTTTAAGTATATATGCAACCAGGCATGGTGGTGCATGCCTAGAATACCAGCATTCTGAGAGGCTGAGGCAGGAGAATTTCAAGTTCAGGCCTATCCTTGTGTGAGACTCTGGCTTCCAAACAAAACAAAACAAAATGGGCTAGAGATGTAGCTCAGCGTGAAGGCCCTGGGATCAATCTCTAGTATTAAAAAAAAAAAAAGCATATAAAGCAGGGCGTGGTGGCGCACACCTGTTATCCCAGCACTCGGGAGGCTGAGACAGGAGGATTGCTGTGAGTCCAAGGCCAGCCTGGGCTCCATAGAGAGTTCAGGACCAGACTGGGCTACAGAGCAAGACCCTGTCTCAAAAAAATAAAAAAAGGCATATGGAATGGTTAGATCCACAGTCATTGTGCTTTATATATGGATTGCTTACTAAATTTTTCCTCCCCTTGCATACTGCCAATCATGATGACTGTCGTTAATGAGCATATATTGGTTTATTTTGTTTGTTCTGTTTTGTGGCACTGGAGATCAAACCAGGGGCATTTGACCACTCGGCTACCTCTTCCCCACCCTTTTAGAGACAGGTTCTCACTAAGTTCTCCTGGCTTCCTTCCTATTTGTGACCCTCAGGCCACAGTCTCATAGTGGCTGGGAATACAGTCCAAAAGAAAAAAGAAAGTAGCTATATAAAGTAATGGATGTGCTAATTAGCTAGATTCACTCATTCCCCAATGTGTGTGTGTGTGTGTGTGTGTGTGTGTGTGTGTGTGTGTGTATTTAAAACATGTTATATACAATAACTATGTATCATTTTATCTGTTAATTTAAAAAGTAAATTTGAAAAAAAGTGGTTCTTTCTGCCACAGGCAGGAAACAAATAATGATACTGTCCCCTTCTTTATACTTTTAGGAACTTTCCATATTGATGACAGGTGACCTTTGTATAGTGGCTTTTTTTCTGTGTGAGGTATGGGATTGCCCCAGGCCTTTTGCACTGAGCTCTATTCCCAGCCATTTCATTTTTTATTTTTCTTTTTTATTTTGAAACAGTGTCTTGGTAAATCGTCTAGATGGGTCTTGAACTTGTGATCATCCCACCTCAGCCTCCCAAAGTGCTAGAATTATAGTCATGTGTCAGCATGTCTGCTGTACCATGACATACGTTTATTTATTTATTTAGCATTACTGGAAATTGAACCCAAGGCCATCACACATTTAGCTCCATCCTCAGCTTTATTTTACTTAATTTTGTTTTATCTTCATTTAGTGGTACTGGGATTGAGCCCGGGGCCTTCACATTGAGCTACAACCCCAACCCATTTGTATTACTTATTTGAGACAGTCTTGCTCAGTTGCCGAAGCTGGGCTGAAACTTGTGATGCTCCTCTCTCAGCTTCCCAGAGTGCTAAAATTACAGGTGTATGCTGTTATGCCTGGCCCATTTTTTAATTTTTTATTTTGAGACAGGGTCATGCTAAGTTGCCAAATTGCTCAGGTTGGGCTTGAACTTGGGATCCTCCTGCCTCAGCCTTTCAGAGTGCCCAGGCCTACAATTACTGAAAACAATTATCTGTATTTACTGTACACATGATTAAAAGATATGTATGTGTGTGTGTGTGTTATATGTATGTGCTAATAGGAATTGAACCCAGGACCTTGTACATGCTAGGCCTGTCACGTGCTCTATTACTGAACTATCAATACATCCTCAGCCTTTTTGTATTTTATTTTAAGACAGAGTCTCAGATTTTTCCCAGGCTGGTCTTGGATTTGTAATTCTCTTGCCTCAGCCTTCACAGTAGCAGAGGTTACAGGCATGTGCCACCACACCCTAAAAAAAAAAGTTGTTGAGGCATGAGCAGAAACTATTCAAAGCCTAGCAAAGTCCTTTGCAGGCAGATGTAATCTTAACAGGGCTTAAGCTTCAAAAGGCTGGGAGAATGGAAAGAAGGGGCCATATTAAAGGTAGAACCTATTTCAGTTGAGGACATTCAGGTCAGTTATTTCTTCCCCCAGTTACACTAAGCCCCAGGCAGAAAGAAACAAGGGATAAAGTATGTTGACCTGAAGGGCCAGATAATCAAAGGTGACAGGTTACCGAGTAAACACTGCAGCTGGAGCCAGAAAACTTTTACTCTTGTTTATTCTGGAAAGTTTTTTTTTAGTTGAAAAAGAGATATAACTTATGTATTATATATTTACCCTTGTAAGTATATTTCAGAAGTGGGGCACAGTGGCATATGCCTTTATAATCCCAGATATTCAGGAGGCTGACACAGGAGAATTGCAAGTTCAAGGCTAGCCTTGGGCAACTCAGTGAGTCTTCATCTCCAAATAAAAAATGAGAAAGCCTGGGGCGGAATGCAGTATTGAAGCACTTGCCTACCATGTACAGGACCCTGCGTTCAATGTCCAGTTTTGAAAAAAAAAAAGCATGATTCAGTGGTTTTTAGTTTATTTGCAAGGTTGTATAATCATCCTCACCATCATTTAATTCTAACATTCTCTAAGCTGGGCATGGTGGCACACAGCTGTAATCCTAGCACTTGGAAGGCTGAGGCAGGAGGATTGCCCTGTGTCTGAGCCCACTACATAGTGAGTTCACAATCAGCCCGAACTGCAGAGCGCGACCCTGTCTCAAAACAAACAAACAAACAAAAAACAAAACCTAACCTTCTCAGTTCTCCAAAGAGAAATCTCTATCCTATTAGATTAGCAATTATCATAAACTCCCCTGTCATGGTTATCATTAACCTGCCTCTGTCTATGGATTTATCTGTTCTGGACATTTCAGATAAGTTAAATCATATAATATATAGCTTCTTGTGTCTGGCTTCTCCAAGTAACATTTTCAAGTTTCAGCCATATGAATTATGTCTCATTACCTCATTCCATTTTTATAATAATTTTGTTGAAATATAATTTCTATATATTTAAAGTGAAGTATACAGCCAATCCTGGTGGCACAGGCCTGTAATTGCAGCACTCTGGAAGGCTGAGGCAGGAGTGTCACAAGTTCAAGCCCAACCTGGGTAGCTTTGTGTCTTAGCAAGATTCTGTCTCAACATGAAAATAATAAATGGGTTGGTGATGTAGCTCAGTGTGGAAGCCCTGGGTTCAGTTCCCCAGCATCACATAAACCAAGCATAATGTCATATGCCTGTAATCCCAGCACTTGGGAGGCTAGGGCAGGAGGATTGCCATGAGTGTGAGGCCAGCCTGAACAACATAGTGAGTTCAGGACCAGCCTGGACTACAGAGTGAGGCCCTGTCTCAATAATAATAATAATAATAATAATAATAATAATAGCACATGCCTGTAATCCCAGCACCTGGGAGACTGAGGCAGGAGGATTGCTGTGAGTTTGAGATCAGCCTGGGCTACATAGTGAGTTCAGGACCAACCTGGACTACACAGCAAGACCCTGTCTCAAATAATAATAATAATAACGTGGTAACGTAATAACGTTTTCATTTCCTTGAATATATACCTAAGAGTAGAATTGCAGTGTCATATTACTAGCTATATATTTAGATTTTTGAGGTACTGCCAGGCTGTTTTTAAGGTGTCTGTACCTTTCACATTCCCACCAGAGACTATGAAAGCCCTAATGTATCTACATCCTCGCCAACATCTGTTATTATCTGTCTTTTTTATTATAGCCACTCTAGTGGGTGTAAAGTAGTATCTAATTGTGATTTTGACTTGCATTGTCCCCATGTCTAGTGATCTTGAGCATCATTTAATCATTATTTTCTTTGGAGAAATGTCTAATCAGACATTTTGCCTATTTTTTAGTTATTTGTTCTTTTATCAGTGAGTTCTAATTTGTTCTTTTTATGTTCCAGGTGCAATTTGCAAAAATCCTCCCCCACCCCCCACTTCCTTAGCTGGGTGTGGTTGCACACACCTATAATCCCAGCACTGTAGGAGACAGGAGACCAGCTGAGCAGGAGGATCGTGGATTCCAGCCTGGGCAACTCAGTGACTTAACGAGAACCTGTGTCAGGAAAAGGGAAAAAAAAAAAAAAAAAAAGGAGAGCTATATCTCTGTGGGAAGGCCCTAATACTGAAAAAAAAAATTTTTTTTCTCTCTCATTTCATGAATTTCTTTTACTTTCTTTATAATGTCTTTTAAAGTATAGCAGTTTAACGATTGGTTAGTTCAGTTGGCTGGAGTGTGCTGCTAATAATAGTAAAGTGTGCAAGTTTTAAATTTAATGATGCCAAATTGGTTTATCTATCGCCCCCCTCACTGCTTCTGGCCAAATTCAAAGGATGAGGTTTTGCATAATGGGCAAAACAAACCAGAGGGCCCAAGGCTAACTGATGAAGAGCAGCTTGGGTTTCTGACCCAAGCCTTTTTATTAAGGCAAAACAGGCGAAAAATGCAGAACTTAGCAAAGCAATAGTTAACCCTTGTTTAACAATCTTTGAAAGTTGAACACAGTGAAAGTGGACTGTAGCCCTAAGGAACAGACAAAGCGGGCATGCCTACCAACATTCTCAGCCACAAGGAGAGGGTGCAGCTCCTTAGCCTTGCGAAGGAGAGAAATCATCCCCTCCGTACAACTCTCTGACCTTGAAGCAGATGGGACTGATACAGAGTACAGTGCCCAGTTGGGATCGCTCACAAAGTTATTTCCCATGGGAGCTCAGGCCTGGGCTCAGCAAAACACAGCATGAACCCAGCGTCTATCTTTTCTTTTGTTGCTTTTAGTATTGACATATTCTAGGTGTCGTATTTAAAGCATAATTGCCTAATCTAAGTCACAAAGACTTATGGTTTTTTTATCTTCTAAGTGTTTTAAAGCTCTAGGTCTTGCATTAGGTTTGTGATCGATTTTAAACTTGTGAGTATGTATGTGTGTATGTGTGTGTGTGTTACTAGGGATTCAATCCAGAGGTCTCCACTTGTAAGGCAATTGCTCTTCTACTGAGTTACATACCCAAACCTTTATTTCACAACTGGCTGTTCTGCTAATTTGTTTTTTCCAGTGTTGAGGACCAAACAAAGGGCCTCACACACACTATGCAAGTACTGTATCACTGAGCTACATTTACAACATCTAAATATTTTATTTTTATTGGTGCTGTTGTAAGTAGCATTATATTTTTAATTTCATTTTTAAAATTTTATTGTTGATTTGCTCATTGCAGTGTATAGAGATGCAGGCGGTTTTTATGTTGATCCTTTTTCATACAATGTTGCTGAATTTGTTTATTCTGATAGTTTTATATTTCTTTCTAAATACAAGATCATATTACCTACAAATGGAGATGATTGTGCTTCTTCCTTCCTAGTTTAGATGCGCTTTCTTTTTCTTGACTTATTGTCCTGGCTAGCATCCCTAGCACAACCTTCAATAGAAATAGAATGATCCAGGGGCTGGAGGAATGGCTCAGCGGTTAAAGCACTTGCCTAGCTAAGCCTGAAGTACCCTAGTTCAATTCCCCAGCACCACATAAGCGGGGCGTGGTGGCGCACGCCTGTAATCTCAGCACTCGGGAGGCTGAGACAGGAGAATTGCTGTGAGTCCAAGGCCAGCCTGGGCTCTGAAGTGAGTTCAAGACCACCCTGGACCACAGAGTGAGACCCTGTCTCAAAAAAAAAAAAAAAGAAGTAGAATGACCCACCCATTAAATATGACTTTACAGGGTTTTTTTTGTAGATGACTTTTATCATATTGCATTCTTTTTTATTCTTAGTTTTTTTGGGTGCTCTTATCACAAAACAATGTAGAATTTTGTCAGGTTATATTTATTTATTGTCTGGTTACTTTTTCATCACTGTGACTAAACACCCAACCCGCACAAATCAAGGGAAGGAAAAGTTTGTTTTAGCTCACAGTTTCAGAAGGACTCAGTATGTTCATGGGTAACTGGCAGTGGTGGAAGCCCATGGTAGAGGCAGGGCAGAGGCAGCTCCTTAAGCATCGCAACAGGTAGCCAAGTCAAGTCAAGTCCAAGAGGAAGGGCAAAAGTTGCATTTATCCTTCCAGGTTCCATCCCGTGATCTGCCCCTTTTGGGTCCAGCTTCAGTGTTGCACCTCTTTTGGGTTTAAGTCCCCACCACATGCCTGTAATTCAATCTGCAACAGGCCTGTTCACCACACACCCATAATCCACTGCTTCAGACCAGGCCCCCATATTCCAATACACATAGTTCTATAGCTAATCCATAGCATCCAAATGCATGAGGGGGACATTCCAAATTCAAATCACAGTATTTATTGATTCTTCTTTTAGAGATAAGGTCTTACTGTGTTGGCCAGAGTGGCCCTGAATTTCTGTGCTCAAGTGGTCCTCCTGCCTTACCATCCATGTGGCTAGGACTATAGGCATGTGCCACTCCCCCTTGCTTTGTCAAATGTTTTTATCTGCATATGAGATGATAGTGTGGTTTTATATTTTATGGGTGTTACATTGATTGATTTTTGGATGTTGAACCAGTCTTGCGTTCTAGTGACAATTCCATTGTATATATAAACTTTTTTTTTGACAGGGTCTCACTCTGTAGTACAGGTTGAACTCAGTAAGTAGCCAAGCCTGGTCCCAAGTTTATGGCAATCCTCCTACCTGAGTGCTGAGATTACAGGCATGTGCCACAATGCTTGGCTAATTTTTATGGGGTGCTGGAGAGTTGAACCCAGATCCTTGATCATGCTAATCAAGCGCTCTGACTACTGAGCTATGACCCCAGCTATATATAATCCTTTTTATATGCTGTTAGATTCAGCATGCTAGTATTTTGTTGAGGATTTTTACATTCATATTTATAAAGAATATTGGTATGTGGCTGGCTTTCTTTCTTTCTTTCTTTCTTTCTTTCTTCCTTTCTCTCTTGCTTTCTTTTTCTTTCTTCTTTTGGTACTGGGGATTGATCTCAGGGCCTTGACCATGTCAAAAAAGCAGTTTACCATTGAGTTACAATCTCAGCCCTAGTTTTTCTTTTCTTTTCTATTTCTTTTTCAAGTTTTAAAGAGGGTGGTTTTGTTTTGAAGGAACAGAGAGGTATAAGCTTCCACTTAACAGAAGGGGATCCTGAAATGAATCACCCTGGTTTTCTTGCAATGTTTTTGCTTGTGGTTATTAAAATAATACTGGCCTCATAGAATTAATTGACAAGCATTCCATCCTCTTGTATTTTTTGGAAGAGTTTGTGAAGTATTGATATAATTTTCTTTAAATATTGGTAGAATTTCCCAATGAAACCATTTGGCATATCTTTGTGAGATATGTGTTGTGGTATCAGGTGATTATCTTTTTTTTTTGCAGTGCTAGGGATTGAACTCAGGGACGCACACATGCTGCTCATGTACTCTACTAGTAAGCTACATTCCCAGTGCTGTAAGATGGCTTTCAATTTTCAAGCTAGTTATTATTATTTTGGAGGCAAGTTCTTATTATGTATCACAAGTACATACTAATAAAAGAATAATAAAAAAAATTCCAGGCTGTAGTCCAGGCTAGTCCTGAATTCATTATGTAAGTAAGGCTGTCCTTGAGCTCACAGCATTCCTCCTGCCTCGACTCTATTGTGCCGGGACTACAGGCATGTGCCACCATATCCAGCTCTCAATTACTAATTTAGTCTATTTACTTGCTATACATTTGTTCAAGTTGTTTTTTTTTTTTTCCACTAAGGTTCAAGCTCTGGGCTTTCACACTGAACTA
The DNA here is from genome assembly GCA_004027205.1 of Ctenodactylus gundi. Lineage (NCBI taxonomy): Eukaryota > Metazoa > Chordata > Mammalia > Rodentia > Ctenodactylidae > Ctenodactylus > Ctenodactylus gundi. Next base: position 10,886 of record PVKB01005618.1, on the reverse strand, counting down.
CATCTCCAACTTTTTTCCCTCCCCTGCTTTTTATTTTTTTTTAACCTGGGTCTCCATAAATTGTCCAGACTGGGTTCAAACTTGGCAATCCTCTTGTCTCAGCCCCCAAAATGCTAAAATCACAGGCTTGCACTGGGCTGGTTACTCAGTTTTTCTATTCCTTCATCAATCAGTTTCAAGGGTTTGTGTCTTCGGAGGAGTGTGTCCATTTCATCTTATTTCATCTAATTTGTTGGCATACACTTGTTTCTAGCATTGCCCTATAATCCTGTGAAAATTTTCTAAATCTGTAGTAAATGTCCTGTCTTGATTTTACTGTTCTCTCTTTTGTTAGTCAGTATAACTAAGGATGTTTCAATTTTGTTAATTTATCCAAAGAACCGATTTTTTATTCTTCTTCTTGTTTTTCTATTCTTTATTTTATTTATTACTATTCTAGTTTTTATTATTTCTTTCTGCTTGTCTTGAATTATTTAGACTTTCTTTTTCTAGTGTCTTGAGGTGGAAGTTTAGGTATTCGTTGAATATCTCTTTTTCTTTTTTGTAGTATGGGAAGTCAAGCCCAGGGCCTTTGCACTGAGCTGTGTCTCCAGTCCATTTTTTATTTTATTTTGAGATAGGGTCTCTCTAGTCATTCAGTCACCCATACTGGGCTTGAACTTGTAATCCTTCTGCCTCAGAGTTCCAAAGTTTCTGGGATTGGGCCTAAGCCACCAAATGTGACTTCTTTTTCTTAGACTTAGAGGTTTTTTTGCACATATACAATACCTTATTATTAATTATAGTCTCTGGAACTTATTTATCCTAACTGAAACTTCAATTTTTTAGCATCTTTCTATCCCTCCTGCCTCTTTCCAGCCTTTGGCAACCACCACTCTACCCTGCTTTTATGAATGAACCCAGATGTTGTGCCTGGCTTATTTCACTTAGCATAATGCCTTCGTGATTCATCCATGTTGTCACAAATGGCAAGATTTCTTTCTTGAGCTGGAGGAATGGCTTAGTGGTTAAAGCGCTTGCCTAGCAAGCACTAAGTTAAATGCTAAATACTCCTTAGTGAGTTCAGGACCAGCCTGGGTTACAGAGTGAGACCCTGTCTCAAAAAAAAAAAAAAAAAGATTTCTTTCTTTCAAAAGAGGAATACTACTTAATTGTGTCTGTATGTGTGTTTTCTTTATCCATTTTTCTGTCAGTGCACACTCAGGTTGATTTCACATCCTGGCTGTTGTAGATAATGCTTCAATGACCATGGCAGTGTAGATAGCTCCTTGATATGCTGATTTTGTTTCCTTTGAATATATACTCATATGAAGGCTCCTAGATCATTTGGTAGTTCTATTTGTAATTTTTTGAAAAGTTTACATTGTTTTTCATAGTGGCTCCACCCACCCATTTTTATTAGCATGTATGTGCGATACACAATGATCACATTAAACTTGAGAATTTCATGCACATGTAATTTCGACAACTTCACGTTCCTTTGCCTGCCCCCTTCCATACCCCCCTTCCTTCCTCATTTCCCCGACTTCTAACACTTCACTTATTTGACTATTATTTATTTACAATCTGGATTTCTCGAATTAGAGAAACCATGCGATATTTAATCTTCTGAGTCTGATTCACTTCACTAAGCATAGTGGTCTCAAGTTGTATCTATTTACCTACAAACGATTCATATCTGACTGTCTTGATGGTAGAGTAGTGTTCCATTGTGTGCATGTACCTTATTTTTAAATTCACTGGTCTATTGATGGATATTTTGGCATCTTCCATGATTTAGCTGTTATTAGCTGTGCTGCTATAAACATGGGTATGCATATAGTTCTGCTATTGTATGGCGCTTTTAACTCTTTTGGAAAGATAACCAGAAGAGGTATCACTGGGTCAAATGGAATATTCATTTTTTGGTTTTTCTGAGAAATCTCCATACTGCTTTCTAAGTACCTGTTTACGTCCCACTAGCAACATAAATGTGTTGTACCAGGGCTGATGGAATGGCTCACCAGTTAAATCACTTGCCTAGTATGTGCTAAGTACCAGAGTTCAATTCCCCAGTACCACATTAAGCCTGATGTGGTGGCGCACGCCTGTAATCTCAGCACTCAGGAGGCTGAGACAGGAGATTTGCCGTGAATCTAAGTCCAGCCTGGGCTCCATAGTGAGTTCAGGACCAGCCTAGGCTACAGAGGAAGACATTGTCTCAAAAAAAAAAAAAGAAAGAAATGGGTTGTACCACTTTACATCCCACTAGCAACATAAATGTGTCCCTAAGATGACAATCAGGAGATTATATACCTCTTCTTATCCCCTGTGGGATGGATTACTCCTGGGATTATGGGAAAGGAATCTGGGTAAATATTATGAGAGACAGTAAAAGGTAAGTGGTTTTTGGATATGGTTTTACCTATGACGGGACAGAGGTGTCAATTTCTCCTTCAATGGTGGGCCCTCCAAGCTCCAGAGTATCTTCTCCTAGACACTTTCCCTAATAACCACCCATCCTGCTTCTCCATCCACACCTGAAGAGGCCCCTCCCAGGGTACCACCAGTTTCCCCACTACCACGTCCTCTACCCAGGATGAAGAACATACCCCTAATCGGGTGCACTGGATTTTCCTCCTCTTAGAGATGATGTGCAATAGAGACACTAAAAACTAAAATGCCCTCCTGACCTTTAACATAATGACCTCTACCTCCATAAAAGGCATTTATTTGCTGAATTGAAGACCTAGAGAAATGAAGTTATTAATGGTAGATCTTGAAATTCTTGGGCAGGTGTGAGAATCCACATGAAGCCTTCATGTTTGGGGGCCTCTTCAGCCATCTGATCTTTGATCCAGCTTGTTCTCTCTCTCTCTTTTTTTTTTTCTAGAAGAGGACTGTAGGACAGTGCCAGCTTCTGCTGCCTTTAGGCTATATCATCCTATGGGCTGCTAGAGCTTTTCTCAAACTCTGCCCACTTTGCTTTCCATCTAAGTTCTCGGCTGGATTCCTAAGGGAGGGGAAAGGGCTCTGAGAGGAAAAAATTATCATGAGGGTACACAGCACAAGAGACACAAACTGTTCCTGTTTTTTAGAGTGGAATGCCCAGTAATAGGGTTTCTTCCTCAAGTCTTTCCCAACATTATCAAATTCAGAGCTAGCCACCTAATATTAAGTATCTCTCCTAGCTTCTGGAAAGAACTTTGGGTATGATGAAGTAAATAGGTTTAAGGTAAGAAGTCTGTTTCATGAGAGTTGGGTGTGTACTGGAGAGATCAGAGTGTTGTAGGTGGAAACTCAACTAAGTCAAACAATGGCAGGAAAGGAAACCACCCAGTTTCCACTTGAGTTTTTCTTCAAAACTAGGTCTGAACAGACCACCCTTGGCAGGGATGGTTGTATAGCTGTTCACAGGACAGAAAGTAGTATTTCTTCAAAAGTTTTTCAAAATATGCTGTGTGTACGCACATATGCGAGTGAAACAGAGACAAATGTGAGAAACCCTGAACACTAGAGCTTGGGTATTTTCCCTTCAAAGGGACATGATTGAATTTCAGAAAGGTTTCTTGGGCTGCTGTGAGGATTGCATTAAGGAATCCAGGAGGGGAAAGAGTTGGGAAGCCACTACAGTAGTACAGATTAAAAATGATAAGGTCAGATGTGGGGCAGCAGTCAAATGAGAAGGGGGTCAGCATTAGCCTTGGGCTTAGGGAGGAGAAAGAATCCAGAGTGCTTGGTAAGGAGAACCAGCAGAAGGCGGTTTGCTCTGGAACCAGAGCTAGGGCCAGAGACTGTATTCAGATCTAGGGAAACACAGGCAAAAACTCTTTCTGAAAACCTATATCTTAAAGAGATAACTTGGCTAGAACTCAGCCAATCATAGGGAGCTGAAAAGGAAACTGGGGCAGACTCTGAAGAACACAGGGTCATGGAATGGGAGTCTAGACTGTGGTCCCAGGTTTCCTGCAATGGCTACTCAGTTCCTCTCTATTACCTTTGGAGAAAGGAGTTTCCTATTGCTATATACCCCACTCCCAACAGCCCGGGTGTGAAGGAAACCAGTGAGGAATTTTGGCTGCGATAATCCTGCTAGAAGCTCATTGAAGGATGGTCATGTCCCTCAGATCCAAATGTGCAGAGAAAGAGACACACTTGGATATATAAGAGATTCTGGCAGGAATGGGGGACTGGGCAGGGATAGGAGCTGGAGTCTGGAAGAATACTTTAAAAATACTTGTTTTTTAAGCAAGAAAACAAGAAATAGTATTTATAATAGTTACCTTTTATTAAGCACCCACTTGTGCCAGGCACTTCACATACATCTGTGCTTTTAATTCTCACAACAACTTCAGAGGTAGGCATTATCACCTTTTACATATAAGGAAACTGAGGCTCAGTTAACAATGTTAAGCAGCTTGTTGAAGGACACAGTTGAACTGGCACTAAGGGCATCTTATGGGCCCTAAAGCTTTGATCGGGCATTCTCCACATTAAGAAAACATAGGATGTAGAGAAAGTTGGGCAAAGGGAAGCATTCCATAGGGAATGGAGCACTGGCAGTGCTGTTGAGGGAAGCAGAACTCCACTCTGTTTCTTACCTTCTCCCTCTGGCAAGCCACTCCTTTTCCAGACTCAGCAGCAGATTCAGGAAAAACTCAATCTGGCTGTGAGGTTGATCTTAGGAAAAAAAGGCTGAGAGGAAAGAAGTGACCTGAACATGTACTAGCAGGTGTCAGTGTGTACATACAGCCAAAGCCAGCCACTGCCACAGTAAGAACCTTGCTCACTTCTAGGCCACACCCCTACCACATGTGCACAGTTCTGCAGCCAAGGACTGTAAGAGCTGTTTATTATCATAGTCCCGGGAAACCACCTGGGTGAGGGCCAGTTCGACAATCAAAGTCTCAAATTTGACCCTTGCCCTCCCTGTAGGCTTATCTACTCAGGCATGTTGTGCTCATTCTGTAGCTTGAGGCCTCCATGGTGTATCTCATTATCCCTGCTCATCTCTCATCTCTCTCTCTCTCTCTCTCTCTCTCTCTCACAAACACACACACACACACACATGCACACATACATTTATTTATACACATACAGGTTCTTGAGTTAAGGCACCAAGTCTGGCCTGCATGGCTCTGCAAGTTTGTGCCCACAGGCATGCCTAGCCTATGAGCCTATGGCTGAGTCCACGCGTGCACACCGACGGGTTAATGCAGTGGTTGGAAGGAGTCTCTTTACAAACAGGGACAACAGTGATGGCTCCAGGTTGGGTGATCTCAATCTTCCTGTTTCCTGGAGATTGTCTGTCTCTTTGTCACTTGTCCAAACACTTCTGTCCTCATTCTCCCCAGCTGGAGTGTGGACAGTTCACCTACACTTCAGGTATGCGGTGGGCATGTGCAGAACTGGGCATGGCATACTTTCACTGGGCCAGTGGCACAGGTCTGTAACCCCTTGCCCTCTGAGATGCTAAGGCAACAGGATCTCAAGTTTGAGCCCAGTCTGGACAACTTAGCAACTTAGTAAGCTTCTGTCTCAAAATCAAAAATAAAAATGAGGGGCTGGAGTGCTGCTCAGTGGTTAGAGCACTTAGCTAGCTTGCACAAGGCCCTGGATTCGATTCCCCAGCACCACATAATCCCAGCACTTGGGGAAGATGAGGCAGGAGGATTGCCATGAGTTTGAAGCCAGCATGGGCCAAATAGTGAGCTCGTAAGGACAAGCCTGGACTACACAGCAAGATGCTGTATCAAAAAAAATGAAATAAAAAATTAAAAATGAGCTAGGGAGGTAGCTCAATGTGGAGATCCTGAGCTCTATCTCCCATACCACCACCACTACCACACACACACACACACACACACACACACACACACACACACACACAAAGAATGCACACTTTGAAAGTGTGACAGAGACTATTTTGGGACTTTTAAAGAGGATCAAGTTCCCACCTTCTTCTAAGCACAAAGATGGCTATGAAAGCCAGGATGGAATAAGTTTCTCTTTGTGTGTCCCCATTTCTCATGGATTAAGTTTTAGTGCTTTAAAATCCAGACCATGTGTAAAAGGAAGAGAACCAAGCTTTCTCTTTGCTTTCTCTTTTCTACAGACTGGAGTGAGTGAGGAGGGAAAGGGAATTGTTAAGATTGGGCACCGGAGCCCAGGGTTGCTACATCACCTCCCCAGGGTCCCACCATAGCAGCTGGCTCCAGCACAATGAGGTCAACACCCTCGGATTGGGTGTGGTGACTTCCTGGGAGTAAAGGTTTGGGTGTGACGGAGGATTAGAGGTCTGCGTGAAGGCTGGAGTTACAGCGAGACTTCTTGGGCCCTGGGCTGGATCAAGACGCCCAGATAAAGTAGGCGACCTCGTCCAGGTCTACAGGGTAATCAGTGAGCAGCACTGGCGTCTTGTCGAACAGCTCGCCCTTATAGCTGCGCCACTTGCCGGCAGGCAGGTAGACATCGCGCTCCTGTTTCCCGGGCTCCAGAACCGGCGCCACCAGCAGCGTATCCCCGATGAGGAACTGAGAGTCTATACGGTGCGCCGTCTCGTCGCCCGGCGCGATCCACCACAGGGGCCGCACGATGGGGTCGCCTGTGTCGGTGATCTCACCGGCCAGCTCCAGCAGGAGCGGCGCCACAAGCGAGGCCCGCAGGGAGGCGAATTTGTGCGCGATGGCCACCACCTCGCCATCATATTGCCAGGGCGGAATGGAGAACTGCATGGCTGGCATGAAGGCGGCCACCTCCAGCCAGCGCACGTAGAGCTCGCGCTCCGGGCCGTCGCGGCCGCCCGCCGTGCGCTCCGGCACCGCGTTGCCGCCAACCATGTCTGGCAGGATGAACGGGTAGCCCAGCATGCTGACCGTGAGCACGGCCGGGATGAGCGAGCGCAGCCCGAGGTCGTAGCCCCACACCGAGTCGCGGTCCACCAGGCGGAAGAAGCACGAGATGTTCTGCGACTGGTAGCCGACGCGGACCTCGGCCAGCGAGAAGAAGGGCAGTGCCATTTCGGTGTAGCGCCGGCTCCAGACGCTGGGGTCCGGCAGCGCCCGGTACGTGCTGAAGTCGCGGGGCAGGTAGCTGACCTCGCCCGCGTCGAATTTGAAGGAGGCCACGCCGTAGCGGGCGCGCAGCCGCCGCAGGTGGCCCTGGAACCAGTCCCGGGCCTCCGGGCGCGTGAAGTCCAGCACGGCGCCGATGCCATTCCACCAGCGCACCAGCGCCGGCAGCCGGCCCGTGGGCTCGCGCACGAACAGCTCCCGCTCCACGCCCTCGCCGAAGCGCGACGAGTTGTAGTTGACGAACGGGTGCACCCAGAGCGTGACGCGGAAGCCGGCGTCGCGCAGGCGGCGGAACATGTCGCTGGCGTTGGGGAACTTGGCCGCGTCGAAGTCAAAGTCGCCGTAGGCCGGCGTGTACGTGTCGTCGATCTCCAGGTGACTGCTGTTGAAGTGGTGCCGGCGGATCTGCTGGGCAAAGCGCAGCACCTTGTCCTGGTCCACGGCGCGCCCGTACAGCGCCCACGTGGACCAGATCGGGTCTCGGAAGGCCTCGGACGCGGGCACTCGGGACGGCTTGTTGAAGTAGCGCCTCACCATGTACTTGTGGATGGACGTGACGTCGGAGCCCACGCACACGCGGTAGCTGAGCTCGGGAGCGGCGGAGCGGCCGGCCGGCGGCTTGTAGGGTGTGTCGTGGTAGCGGGCCTGTAGCCTCAGGGAGCGCTCCGTGCTGTTCCAGCCCAGGTGGAAGGGCACGGAGTCGTTGACTTTGATGGCAGCCGCGCGCGACGACAGCCAGTAGCGCTCCAGGATGCCCCCGAACGCGGCGTCAGAGGAGTAGACGTCGCTGGTGACGAACGGCTGCGGCTCCTGCTGGCCATCCAGGCGGATGGGCCAGTGCTGCGTCCTCATCTCTGCGCCGCCGTACCAGTGGGCCGCGGCGTCACCCAGGAACATGGTGTGCTCCACGGCGCGCCCCGGCGCCGTCTCCTCCCAGCGCACGCGGTAGCACATGACCGTGTCCTTGGGCCGGACCGTCTGGATGAAGAAGTGCAGCGGGCGCCCGTCGGCCGCGCGCGAGCAGCCCAGCAGGGCGCCCTCGCGGCTGCAGGAGTCCAGATCCAGCGCGCCCGAACGGAAGGCCATGCGGAAGACCTGCTCGCCCTTCTGGTTGCGGATGGAGAAGCCGGCGCGGCTGAGGTCCAGCTTCTCCGTGCGCAGGCGCTCGGCTTTGCGGAGGGAGGCGCTGTAGTAGCACCAGGCCGCGATGGCGGCCAGCACCAGCAGCAGCCCCAGCACGGCGGAGCCCAGCAGGGGCCGCAGCTCTTTGGACGGCTTGGGCTTGGAGGGCGAGAAGGAGTCGGGCAAGAAGGTGTACATGTCTGCGGCTGCGACGGCCTCCGGCCTCTTCTGGCCTGCGTGGCAGCCCGGGCGGCGACGGGAGGAGCCTTGGCTCTTCTCTCCAAGGTTCTGGGACATCAATCCCCAGCTGAGGAAGGAGCAGGCAATTGGGGCCACCCGACCAAGCCCATCTGCACCCAGCCTGCCCGCAGGAGAGAGAAAAAGTAAGCTTTCGCATTCCAGAATGTATCCACCGGCGTTCAGCCGTTAGTCACTAAGACCATCTCTCTGCCTACCTTCCTTCTGTGGTCCACTCTGCCTGGCTCTTTGGCTACTATGCACCTCCTGTCCCGCCGTGCCCACCCTAGTTTGGCTGCTGTCACTTCTCCCCTGTATACTGTAACATTTCCCCAGCAAGCTTCTGTGCACCCCCACCCTGCAACTTTGTTACTTCCAGCGCCATTTGCTCACTAAAACCATAGTGCTCTTTCTAAAATACTTACCATACCCCATCTATCCCGATTTTGGAGAGCTGCACATGAGACCCGTGGTGAAATTCAGACGTGTACACTTTGCAGTCAAGGTTCAAGAAGCCATAGTGCCGTCTAAGTCACCTTTCTGGTTTTGTTTCCAGCCAGGAGGCCTCTTCTGTGACAACCCACCCTAAGTCCTTCAGGCAACCTGCTTCAGAACATTTCACGCCCCACCCCCCAGCCCTGTAGCCTCTTCTGCACATTCCAGGAACCAGAGTCTCCCACTACACATACAGATTCTTGTGTATTGTGTGTTAAACATTCAGATATGACTGCAGGGAAGCAGGTGTAGGGGAAGCTGAACATGCCTGCTGCTGGAGGCTCCTGACCTTTCCTGTTTCAGCCCTCAGGGCAGAGTCCAACAAAGACGCAGTACAGCCAGGTGCACATAGGGCAAACACTGTCAGCCAATGGACTGCCTAACTGCTCCAGCAGTGGGGAAAGAAGAGAGGGAGACTGGCAAACAGTAATTAGTCTCCTCCAGGTGCCAGTGTCTGTCTTTGTCTCCAATGACTTCAAGGAGCTGCTGGAACTACTCAGATTCTTCAGTCCCTCCAGCTCCCCGCAGTGCAGAAACTACCAAGAATACCAGCTGCAGATCAGAAGTCTGATCCTAGATGTCTACAATATACAGTATCTGCCACCATCTCCTCCCCCAAGCTGCCCCCTCTAGTTAGCTCCCTAAGATTTCCAGAGCCTCCTGGTCTAGAATAGCCTCTTTGCTTCCTCTCAGTCTACAAAACCTACTCCCCGCTCCCCTTTTCCTATAAGTACATGTTAGAAAAGCCCTTCTGGAAAATGCAGGCAGTAGCTTTTAGTTGATACCCTTGAAACTAAGCAGGACTCAAAGAAGGCCTTATAACATTAATATGAATATAAATGTCCAAATATTCATTCACTCATTCAAGACCTAAAGTGCTCTGGGCACCAAAGAAACCAGGTGAGAAGGTTTATATCTAAATAGGACAGAATTTCCTTCATCCTCAAAACTTTCATGTTGTCAGTCTTATGTCTCCTAGAGCATGAAGAAGCCCCTTGTGGGTTCTGAGAATCTTCACATTTAGAATTATGATTTTTTAAAATTGCAGTTGCACTGAGCCAGGGGTGCTCTGCTACTGAGGTACATTCTTGTTCTTCTCATTTTTAGATTTTGAGATAAGGACTCACCAGGCAGGACTCAAATTCAAACTCAAATTCTCCTGCTTCAGTCTTCCTCACTGATCAGATTACAGGAGGTGCTGCACCTGGCTCTGAGGTCTATCATGAAAGAGAGGGGCCCACAGACCTGGCTGGCCATCTGCTCTGTTGGGCATGCTGATCTCCTAAATACCACCACAGTATCTAACAGCAATATGGAGCAGCAGAGGCAGCTAAAGTTCCCACTTTACACATCGGGGAAGAGTGCCTTAAACAGAAAAGGGGTTATCCAGATAGCAAATTTGCTTGCATCCAACGTTCTACGTCAAAAGAAAAGAAAAGAAAACTCCCAAAAAACTATCTCCACTCCCTGGGACATAGGAGTTAATGGTCTGACCTGACTGCCTGCATGCTGCGTCAGAACGGAGCTGTGTGGCTGGGGTGGTGGGACAGGCTGCTATTGGGTGGGCTTGGGCATGGCGAGGCCTGTCTTTTCAAGGGGCGGGTGCTGCTGCTTGCTCCAGGCAGACCAGCAAGATCGAACTGGAAAGTGGCAATTTTAATGGCACCTGGTACCAGGGCCGTGGGGAGGAGGAACTCTGTAGCTTCAGCATTAGCAGCGGTGTTAGAGACCCCTGTAATCTGCCACCTCTACCATCTGGCCCACCACGGGCGAATGCCAGCAGGTGGGAGCGCAGAAAGGGCCTCCTTGGGCTCTGCCTCAGCGGAGCCTCTTCCCGCTTGACATTCAACCTCAGTCTTGGCTGCCAGCCCCAGTCTGCTCTGAGGGAGAGGGCCCAGCCTGGCTTCACCAGGGAGAGGCCATTCCAAGCACAGTCGCTCCTGGGACTGTTGGCGGGGGGGGGGGGGGGGGGGGGGGGGG
>PVKB01005617.1:61533-88718 GCA_004027205.1 Ctenodactylus gundi | reverse complement strand
AGAGTTATGACACAGTAGAAGTGATTTTGATTTCTACTTGTATTAGTATTTTTAAGAGAAACAGAACCAATGAAAGGTTTTACATATACATATAAAAGGTATATATATATGTGTACATAGGAATATATATGTGTGTGTATCCAAGTGTGCATATTTGTATATATATATATATATGTATGTGAGAAAATACATATGTATATTATACATATCTGTATTATGAACATATGTATACATATATATACATGTATAAACATATAAATATATAAACATATATATATATATATATATATATATATATGGAAGGCAGAAAGACAAATAGATTGTTAGTTTGAGGAATCTTATCACACCATGTTTAGGAGACTTGGCTTGACAAGTGCAACATCTGTTGGGTAGACCAGAGGGTGAAAACTCAGGTAGTATTCCCAAGTTGCAGACTTGAAGCACAATCCTCTGCTATGAGGAAGTCTTCAGTCTCTGAGCTCAAGACTCTCAGTTGATTGTATAAGACTCACATTTGCAAAGTAACTTTTTTCCCTTAAAGATCTACTGAGTATGTAAGTTTATCACATCTGCAAAATACTGTCATAGAAACATCACAGCTAAGATATGACCAACCAACAGGGCACCACAGTCTAGTCAAATGATACATAATAATTAGCACACGATTTATAGCAAAAAAGGAGTAATCTGAGTTCTTCATCATATTACTAGGGAATGAGAATCTCAATAAAGGCAACTAGTTATCACAAAAGCCTTCTAAGCCTCATAGCCATCTGTCTTTGAACGTGTTCAGATTTAGGGTCACTGCTTCAGAAGGCTGGAAAGTCCATCTTTGGGTAACATTCGCAGATGATAAATGTTGCTTAAATCCTTTATTTAATTCCAATCCCTCTCCCAATAGCTATCATGCTTGGAGTGAGGTTCTTCTCTGGAACAATTTGTCTTACATAATGTTCCAAAGTGTTTTCTGTGAAATATTAATTTTGAACAATTCTCATCACAGAATAGAGAAAAAAGAAGGTGTGAAGGCCAGACAAGTTTGGGAAGCATGGCTCAAGAGTATTTCATTTGGGAGATTTGTCATGATTTATATGAAAGGCTTAGACATTCTAGGGCACAGAAACCTGCTGAATTAGGTTTTAACCTGGTATTTTAAAAATCTCCATTTTACAGAGTTTGATCTCCAGTACTTTTCAAAAACAAGAACAAACAAACAGAAATCTAGGAGCTGGAATCTTCGCTCTGTAGAATCTACTTGCGTGATGTTCAGCAAGATATCTATTTTCTCTTTGCCTTTGTTTCTTCAGTTGTAAAATAAGGTTAATATTACATCTGTAATATTATAAGGTGTTAGAGCAATGAATAACCATGTAAGGGTCTCAGGATAGGGTCAGGACTAGACTAAATCCTCAATTATTATTTATTGTTATTATTTTAATGCCACACAACAAATAAATCTGTAGTGAGGATACTACAGTAAGAAAATCTTATAATTAAGGGGGAAAATTGATAGTAGTTAAGAACCTTACCAACTCAAATTGACAGTAATAAAGCTTCCCTAAGTATCCTTTCTAAAATTTTGTAGGAATTCTATTTATATGTAGGCCATGCCCAATGGGAGCTATCAAACATTGGCAAGCACTGCTTGGCACTAAGCCATTTTGGAAAAAATACAGAATGAATTCTTGGTAAAATGTGGTGATATAGTAAGTTTACTGTCAACAACACATTTAGTGACCTGATAATTCAGTTAAAATTTTGTAGAAATATCCTCTAGACATTCCTAAAAATAGAAATCAGTAGAATTAAATTGTAGTTTTATTCTGTTCATAGCCAACCAGATTTTACTTTGCAATCATATAACTCTAACCCTTTCCTCACTGAGTGTTAAACAGCCATCTGGTTCATAAATTCAACGAAACAAAGTCATGGACCCAGTCGTTTGTGATACGGCTGATTTGGATCTTTCCTGTGGTTCCTGGCTATACCTTTCACCATGGTCAGCTGTGGCAATGAGGCCCTTGCGGAGGATTAAGTACTACTGTAGGTGCTTGAGTAACCCTGTCTGTCTATTTTGGTCCCACTGGCAGGTTGGCAGACTTACCTTGTGTTGAGGGAAGTGTTCCTAACCCACGACAGGAGGGCAGCAGAGGTTGCTCCCAGCCTAACTGGGAGTCATGTGAGCATATTGGTGTTTCTTTCTAGACTTGTTTATAAATCTATGGGTAACGCCATGAATAGCAGCCACAAAGAAGAACCTAAATGTTTAATTAGGAGTAGGAATTATGAATACACAATTTTTTTTGTCTAACCTGGTGCTGTTTGGATCTGTATCCCTACCCAAAAATCTCTTCACACAGTTTCAAAATGAAATCCAAGTAACTACTAACCTGTGGGGATGACTGGCAAGAGCCATCAGGAGTGGTTGCTCAGTGGCCTGACGAGATTCATTCATCACAGTGGACTTCAATTATATTTTAGAATATTCAATAGATTTTTTAAAGTACAACTTTTTTGGGAAAAGTTTCATTTTTCTCACTTCAAATTTGAGTGGATAGCTCTAAGATTCCCCGTACACCCTCGTGCTCGCCCTCGCAGATCCTTCTTACTTGCCTAGTGTGAGTATCCCCTGCCAGATGGTGCCTGTGTAGCAATTGATGAACTTACACCAATGTATTATCAAACACTGTCCATAATGTACCTTAGGATTTATTCTTCATGTTGTGCATCTTCTGGGTTTGAATAAATGTACAATTATATCATTATATCATATAAATAGTTTTACTACCTTAAATTTTTCCTTTGATATGTCTATTCATTCCCCTTTCTCCCCTAACAACTTCTTCAGACGATTTTTTATTATTTCTCTCCCTTTATCTTTTCCAGATCATAGATCTTTTCCATAAGAATCACATAGTATACAGCCTTCAGCTTGATATTCAGTCCATGGCAGGCTTACCGCAAGGTAGAAACATCCTCGCGAAAGGATAGGGTGGAGTAAAACTTCTTAGTTCATGGCAGCCAAAAAACAGAACAGAGCGACAAAGCCAAAGCCAAAGAGGCTAGAAACTGTGTATTGTATCTGAAGCCAGGCCTGTGGAACCTACCTAGACACATCCAGCAATACGCCTTACTAAACCTGCGGGTGTTTCTTAAGGCAGTCAAGTTGATGAAATCAGACTTAGCCATTACATCTACCCTTGTCATCTTGACACCCAAACATATCTCCTTAAACCATACTCAATCACATTATAAATGCAAGGTTATAATTCTGCCTAACATGATCCAACTATCTTGTGTACAACTGAAAACATGCTAATTTCTTTCTTAAAGTCTCAACAGTTCCAGAATTTTTGAAAAGTCCACATCTAAGTCTCTTTTGAAACTGAAGGCAAATTCAGCTGAGATCCCCTGTAAAAATAAAAAACAAGTTACATAATCCCCACACCCAATGTCACAGGGTAAACACTACCATTTCTTCCACTCCCCCCTCCCCAAAAGGAATGAGTATAAAAGAAAAAGATTAAGGCCAGACTAAGACTAAAATCCAGTAGGGTAAACAGTTAAGTCCTGTAGCTCCATATCTGGCATCTGCAGCACACAGTGGTAAAAAGTGAACTCTGAACAATTTGGGTGGCCCACCCTATGGCTTTGCTATCTGTTTCCCATAAGATTTGTCTTGGGCTGTCACTGTCCAAAGCTTTTTCCTGTCAGATGTTGCACATTTCTGGCATCTCTAATTTTCTGGGGTGCCCATTGCACCTTCAGCTACATTTCCACAACTTCAAGCACTCCACTACCAAAAACTCCTTGCTGGCCTTTCAGAAACTTCTTTTAAAATCTGAGTGGAAGCTATCCCAATCCCAGAACTCCTGTGTTCTGCATTCAGATAAAACCAGCATCGGGCGGGCCGTGCCAAGATCTGCTACCAGCATAGGCATAAGCCATGCCCTCTGGACCATGACTGCAATGGCCTCTGAGTGCCTGGATGGCTAAGCACAGGGAAATAAATACTGGGAAATAATTCCCTAGGAGACCTTTTTTTTTGAGCAAGGAATCTTGGGATTCTCATTTGAAGTAAAAGACACTTTTGTGCTCATGATTCTGTGGTAGTTGAGGTGTTGCTTATTTCTGAAATGTCTAAAACTTTCTTGGCTCTGCACAAAGTATTTGATTTCTTTTTAATAACACTAATCTCTTTAGTTGTCACACATTTTTGGTCCCAACTTTACATGTCATCTCTCCTAGGACAAATTTTCTTTTCCTTCCTTCCTTCCTTCCTTCCTTCCTTCCTTCCTTCCTTCTTTTCTTCTTTCTTTTTTTGAAAGTGTCTTGCTCTGTGTTCCAGGCCTCAGAATCATGGCAATCTTCCTGTTTCAGCTTACCAAGTGCTGGGATTACAGTCATGCACCACCACACTTATGTGATGTGGGGAATTGAACCCAGAGCCTGTGCATATGCATGTTAGGCAAGCACTCTAACCTCTGAGCAACACCCCAGCCCAAGTTTTTAAATTTTTCAAGTCAGCAGCTGTTTGCTCCTGATTCTCACTGAAACTTTTCACATCCTCATTAGTGGGCTGCCTTGAAGTGTACTTCTTATAAGTCAGTTCATTGCCCTTACTCTCAGTCTCTCTAAGCTTCAGGAAAGGATGAAAATTATAGAGAAGTTTTATGTTGGCGTGTAACCCAAACAGCCTGTAGTCCAGTTGCCACAGAGCCCTCATTACTAACTGAAACATCTTGAGCCTAACCTTCCCTGTTTGCATTTGTAACGTCATTCTGGTCACCTGATCTCTGACCAGAATCACACATCAAACTCTATTTACACCATTCTAGAACTTCTCTGCCCTGTGTTTCCAAACCTTTCCAAATTCCTCCGACAGGCCTGCCCAAAATTCTTCTACACTACATGGTCAGATACAGGCACAGCAGCATCACTGAGTCTGTGGCACCCGTTTTCTCCATCAGTCAGCTTTTACACTGGTGAATACCATCCTTAACCCCCACAGCTTAAAGGAGGGAATTTTAATTTGCCTAATGGTTTTGGGGGATTCAATTCACGTGGCTGGTTCCAGGGCAGAATCATCATGTAGAAAGGCAGATTAAGCAAAGCTGCTTAGTTCATGACAGCCAGAAGATGGAGCAGGGGAAGAGTAGCAGAGAAGATGGGACAGGCAGAGGACTCCCAAAGCCTTGCTCCACGATCTAACCCAGGTACACCTGGGAAGGTGCTGCTCTCATTCCCTGGGAATTGCTAAGCTGATAAAGTTGATACAATTAAGCTTAAAGGTCACAAGCGTTCTTTGTATGTTTTAGATAATGGTCCTTTATCACACATTTCTTTTTCAGGCTTTTTTGTTTTCAATCTGTGGCTCGTGATTTCATGCTCTTGGTGGTATCTCTCATACATCAGAAATATTTATTTTTAATGAAGTCTGGCTTGTTAATTTTTAATAGATTGTACCTGGAATGTTGTATCTAGAAGTTCATACCCTAACCCAAGACTATGTAGATTTTCTTCTATATTATCTCTAGTTCTATTTTTTGTGTAAATTTTCTTGCTACCTTTATTCATTTTTGGCATTAAGATGCATTTTAAGAAGTGATGTGATAAGTACAGCTTTAGCTCTTAGCTTATGTGAAAATAAGGATTGTATTACTGGGGTGAAGGTAGCCAGGTTCACTAAGAAAGGTGGAACAAAACCACTATTCCAGCCCTCAGCTGCATCTGGACTTCTACACATGAGAGAACTAAACACTTAACTAGTTCAATCCACTGTTAACTTGGGTGTCATGTGCAGCCAAATAGGGATGTTGTTTTGCAGACTTCTGTGACAGAAGCATCATTTGAAATATACTGTTTTATACTGTAGTACAATGGTAAGATAAATTTATTTATGGTGTATTACTGAAAGGTGTACAAAAGCCCCAGTTGAGGAATATCAATCCATTAAAGACAGAAACCACACTTTATAAAGGTATTTAAATATTTTGTATATAACATGCTTAAGGACAAATGTTATAAAGTTTGTAGAATGTTTACCTAATACTGATAGGTTTTACCTAAATTACTTATTCTTACCTACATATGTGAATAGTGAGAAGAGATTCCTAATTATCACAAAATTTGTGCGAAAGTCCTGAAGGATTTGGCTTATCTGTGATAGTCCTGCTTCAGCCTTCCAAGCAGCTGGGATTAAGGTGAGGACTATGAATTCCTAATAAACTGGAAACATCAATATTTTCAAACATTCCTGAATACCTACAAAGTCTTAGCTTCTTATAATTACTTTATCAAAAGGAAATTATATTTCTGATTTTTTCTCTAAATTTTTATTAGTCTTTCTCTATGCTTAAAATACACCCCAGCTAACTAATAAAGCCAAAGTTTTTCAACAGAAATAAAGATCTGAACAATTCATTACCAAATTTCTAATGTATTCTTTATACCATTTCAAGAGCAAATCTTAATTCAAGCCAATGCCTTTAAAAAGAGTCTATATAGGGTAGAAAATGCAGGCCATATATTATGATTTGTAAACACAAAACTGACAAAGATAGTGATGTGGGAGCTATTATGAAGAGTGGAAATACTATGTAAACTTTGGAAGGCTGCTTCCTGACAGTGCAGTGTGTATATGCACCAGCTCTTCAAGTTGACGTAATATGTACTGAAAATACATATTAATGAAAAGAGCAACTGTGTGGGAGAAGGGGGAAAAGGCTACTTTCTGCACCTGTACCAAGGTGATCTAATGATTCACTACCAATTTCATTTATAGAGTCTCTATAATAAAAGTATCAGTCACTTTCGTGGCCCGACATGGGCAGCGGTCAGTGAGTATCTGTGGGAATGCAGTTCTGTCGTTGCTCCTGTACGCAGAAGTAGCCCCGTGTCTGTCCCGTCCACACTCAGAACCTTGGCTTCATGAGCTGCCCAATCATAGAAAAGAGCCTTACAAGGTCTTGTATCCCACCGCGTTACAATATCATCTAAGGAACCTGAAATCAGCTGCTGTTCATGGGTTGGAGACCATTTTACTGACATCACCCAGCCTCTATGTGAGGTTAGGGACGGTAATACCAAAGAACCATCTTTAGTGCTAGGATCCCAGTCTGATACGCCTATTTGTGCTTCCGGATGCTGGATGTTTTACAAAGTAAAAAATAGGAAATATAATTAAACACTTTATTACCTGTCAAAGTTGACTTAAGACTGCCAGACTCAACATCCTACACTCTAATTGTGTGGTCCCAAGATGCACTGCAGATCTCTTCAGCATCTGATCGCTGTACTGAGGAAACTGCTTCCATGCGGCCAGAGTCACTATGGGAGTCCTTGTTGGTCCCACCTGCTTTGTTTTTTTGTTCCTTGGTTGGCTTGTGGGTTCCTCTATTTCATCTTCATCTGTGTGTACTGTGGACCAGATCTTTAGCATCTTATCCCAGGAGCCACTGCAACATTTGGTTCCAGCTATCAACAGCGGTAGAATCCACATTTCAGCATGAGCTCGGCAGCAGAGGCTTTTACTCTGCTTCTCTCTACGTCCCACTCCCATCATAGTCTGATTCATAGAGGCGCTCAGGAGTAAAGAGGACAAATTATCTTTTATTTTTTCACCCAGGCCACATCTTTTTACAACATCCGCATGTCCCACAATTATCATTATTGACTTTTCTTCTCAGGATCAGATCCGAGAAGTCTTACGGTAAGAATCAGCCGCAACCCATTCTCTGTGCCTTTTACTGAACTGATTCAGTCACCATGGAGCACGCACTGCTCGGACTGGGGTGCAGTGCACTTCTCCACATACTCTATTTCCACAAGCTTCTCTGATGTGTTCTCCAGTTCCATGTGTTGGACCAAAGGCATTCGTAGAAACTGCCTCTTAATAAGGAAATCAAACTCCACATACTGTGCAACTCATTTTTTACCTCCAGCAATTTATTGATGATATGAATAAGGTTAGCAATTTGAGAGTTGGCAGGAACTGAGAAGGGGGCATCATGTACAGCAAATTTCTTATTGTCAGTGTAGACGCGTGTCTGGAGCCGAGCCACGGCAGGGAGCACACAAGACTTGCTCTCAAATGTCCAGGCTAGTATTCAGAGAGCGGAGCTCTTCCTTTTTTGAAAGGAAGCAGCTCAAAATCAGTCTCCGGGGGTGAGCTAGAACCCCAGCCCACACCCACGTGCGGCCTGCTTCCCCAGCCTGGGCCTCTGCAGGTACCATGCGGCTGCCCTTCCACAGAGACCCAGGCTGCCAACTACCTGCTAGTTCTAGTTTTGTGTTTAGTTCTTTGATCCTCTTGAGTTCAGTTTTATGGAAGGAGTAGGGTCTGTGTCTGGATTCATTTTTTGTCTTTGTATGTGAGTGTCCAGTTAAGTACCCTTTGTTGTGAAGTCTGTCTTTTCTGTGTTGTATTGCTCTGCTTTTTCCTCAGAGATCAGGTGTGTGTGTGTGTGTGTGTGTGTGTGTGTGTGTGTGTGTGTATGTGTATCTATTGCTGTGGTCTTATTTTTTTCATTGATCTAACTGTATTCTTTCACTAGCACCACTTTGTCTTGATGACTGTATCATTATAGTACGTCTTGAAGATATTAGCATCCATCTTCTAACTTTCTTATTCTATTACTGCATTATCTAGTTTTTGTCATTTGTATATAAACTTTAGAACATAGACATTATACACATAAAATGATTTGCTGAAATTGTGATTGAGATTACACTGAATCCATAGATAAATTTAGGAAAGACTGATAATCTTACAATATTGAGTCAGAGTCACACTAATTATGAATATTTACTATCTTTCTTGATTTCTGTCATCAATATTTTATTTTTTCTTAACTGCAAAATATGCATATTTTCATAGATTTATACTGAAGTTTTCATTTTTTATGTGCAGTGTGAAATGTTTTTATGATCAAATTTCACTTACTCAGTATTGCTATATAAGAAAGCAAATAAATTTTGTAAATCAACCTTCCGTGATGAAACCTTGAACTAATTACTTATTAGTTCTAGATTTTTTATTGTCTCATGCTCATTTTGATTTTAGGCATAATTATGTCAACCTGTGAACAAAGACAATTTTATTTCTTTCTCTATAAGCTTTTCTTTTTCTTTTTTCTTTCCTCTTCTTTCTTCTCTCTCTCATTCTTGTATTATTGCATTACCAGTGATTAAGGATTTCCCGTATGAAGTTAGTTGTGAGATGCGCCATATTTGCCTTCTTCCTTATCTTATTGGTAAAGCTTCTACTTTACTGCCCTTTAGTATGATATCCAGTGTAGATTTTTTTTTTTTGTAGATACTCATTTTTAAGCTCTGGATATTTCCCCTATATTTTTAGTGTACTGAGAGGTTGTTTTGTTAAGTCATGAATGTTCGTTAAATTTTTTCAAATGCTTTTTCTTCACCCATCGATATTATCATGTGTTTTTATTTTTTAACCTCTTGGTATTATATATTACTGTACCTAATTTTCTAGTGTTAATGTATTAGAATACAGAAATAAATCTCACTTGGTCATGGTATATAATTATTCTCTATTCTTACTGAGATATCTGATTTTGCCTTGTCTTGATTAGTGTTAGAATGGTATTTTTCTGCTAGCCATTTACTTTTGAGATATATATGTCTTTTTATTTTCTAGACAACATATAGTTGAGCCTTGTAGTAGTTATTTATTTATCCTGACAGTCTCTTTAACTGGTTGAATTTGGTCTGTTAACTTTCAAAGTGATTATTGATATAATTTTAGATCAATATTGACTGTGCGTATATTTTGTTTTTTGTCTTTATTCTTTGTTCCTATTTTTATTTTTTACTTTTTCCTAGGTATTATGATTTTGAGTATTTTGCATGATCATTTTTTTCTCCTTTATTTCTCTTCACTTAGCATATAATTTATACTCTTTTAAAATTTTTTTAAACGAATATTTATTCATTACTCATCAGGTCCAGTATTTAGAAGTGATAGTATACTACTGATTTTTGGGTAGTTAGTGTGGCTTGAATGTCTGTGCCAAAACTTATGTTGAATCTCACCCCCACTGTGAAATGTTTACTTGTGATATCAAGTGGGAATTTTAATAAGTTTATGTAGTGGGGGCTCTACCTTGATTCATAGGTAGATGGATTAATGGGTTATTCCAAGAGTGAGTCTTTCCCGAATGCCACATTATCTCTGTCTTGGTATGTGCCTACCTCATTCTATGATGCCCTCTGTCAACCTGGGACTCTACAGAAAGCCCCATCATTAATAAGGACTTCATTAGATGTGCCCACCCAATATTAAACTTCTCAGCCTTCACAACTAAGATGCAAACAAATCTTCATTCTTTACACATTACCTAGTAAATTGTGTTCAGTTAAATCAAAGATAACAGAGTAAGCTAGTAGTCTGAATGCTTGCTTATAATAACACATTAATCCTAATTCTTCCCTCATACTTATATATAAGTATATACAGTGCTAGCTGTTAAATAAATCAAGAATAATAAAAACAAATCTTTATTTTACTTCTACTTAGCTCTTCTATGGCATTCTTTGCTTCTCTGTGTAGCTCTTTCTGAACTATGTGGATTTTCTTCTTTCTACAAAACTTTGACTTTTAAAATATAATTAACACATATTAATTGAACATTAGAATGGGTTTCTCCATGAGATTTTAATACATACATGTCCTATGCTTTTATTGTAGTGGTTCATGTTTATTTATTTGCATATATTGAACCATCCTTGCATCCCTGGAATAAAGCCAACTTCATGTATTGTTGGATGTGATTTGCAAGTGTTTTATTAAGGATTTTTTTACATATTATTTATTGAGGATATTGGCCTATAGTTTGTGTGTGTGTGTGTGTGTGTGTGTGTGTGTGTATGTATGTGTGTGTGTGTGTGTGTGTGTGTGTGTGTATTCTTGTAGTGTTTTAATACATCTTCTTTGATATATTTCAGAAACTCAAAACTACTTTCCAGAATGGTTACATTAATTTACATTTCCATCAATGGTGTAGAAATGTCCCTTAAAATGGAATTTCGATATGATCCAGCAATCTCTCTTCTGAATACATATTCAAAGATATCAAAATCAGCTTGCCGAAAAGACAGCTATACTCTTATGTTCCTTTTAATGTTATTCATAATAACCAATGTTATTAGGAAAGCATACTTAGAGCCCATTGATGGGTGACTTTATAGAGAAAATGCTGTTTATATACACAGTAAAATGGTATACATTGTTTAAATAAAGAAAATTTAAAATTTCTTGAAAAGAAGGCTGGACAATGGCTGCTGCTAGGCACTTACACCAGAAGCCTTTGTTTGCAGTCCTGATGAAGCTCTGTGGTTTCCCTGCCAGGACACGCCCCAGAATCCATGATAATAACAGCAAACAGTATCTTAGTGCACCAGCACAGAGCCCAGCCCAGCCCAGGCCAACAACTCTAGCAACCTGTGAAAAGTTGAAAAACTTTCCCAGAAACGAGGCAGTGAAGGCGTAACAGCTGGACCTTCCTCCCAGTCACCACTGCTCATGCTACCAGTAGAATACCACCGGTCCCATCTGTCTAGCTCTAGATGTCAGTGATGGATGATGGGAGCAATGGGAGAAGAAAAGATACATTTAGAGTAATGCTAGCATAAAAAAATGAGTTTGGCAATGTTCTTTCTCTTTCAACTTCATGGTATAGTTTGAGAAGCACGGTAAAAGTACTGGTAAAATTCTGCTGGGAAGCCATCCGGTCCTGGACTTTTCTTTGTGGGTAGAGACTTTATTACTGCCTCAATTTCCATGTTTGTCATGGGTCTATTCAGGGTTTTTACGTCTTTGTGGTTCAGTTTTGGTATTTTGTATGATTCAAGAAATTTATCCATTTCCTTCAAGTTCTCCAATTTTTTGAAGTATAAGTCTTCAACATAGTTCCATATAATTCTCTGAATTTCAGCAGTGTCTGTTGTCATTTCACTCTTCACATTTCTAATTGCATTTGTCTGAGCATTTTCTTTCGCTATTTTAGTTAGTTTAGCTAGAGGTTTATTCATCTTGTCTGTTCTCTGAGAACCAGCTCTTTGATGATGGGACTATAAACTGATACAGACACTGTTCAAACCAGTATGTAGATTCTTCAAAAGGCTGAAAATAAATATTCCATTCAATCCAGTGATACCTCTTTAGGGTATCTAAAAGAATTAAAAGCAATATATAACAGAGATACATAGATACTCGTGTTTATAGCGAGCGACATGACTAACGATAGCTCAACTGTGGAAGATGTCAAAGTAGCCATCAACAGACAAATGGAGGCACAAATTGTGGTATATGTACCCAATGGAACACTACTCTTCCACAAAGACGAATAAATTTGAGACTTCTTAAAAGTAAGTGGATGCAACTTAAGACTATCAAGCTTGTTGAAATTTGTCAAACTCTGCAGCTTAAATATCATGCGGTTTCTGTAATAAGAGAAACCCAGAACATAGGTATTTTATGGAACCAAATGGTTATAATAGTGAGAGTCAGGGGAATGAGGGAGGGGGCGGGAGGGACAACAAAGGGGAGGGGAAGGAATTGTAGTGTTGATGCCACAAAATACTCAAGCTCAATGTAGCCATGTTGTATTGCTTGTGTATATTAATAAAATGGGGGGATACAATAAATTAGGGGTCCCAGCACGATTTGAACAAGGTGAAGACATGGTAGAGAGAAACAGCCTGCACTTTCAGAGAAGCCTCCTTCTTACACTCTACCCTAATCTACCAAAATCCCACAGCATACGTTAAAAGTTCCAGAGACAGATGTGAAGGATAGGAGAAAGCAATCAGAATGTACATGGCAGACAGAGAACCGTAGGCTGCAACCCACGGGGGAACAGAGGTAATCCCCACCAAAGGAATTTGAGGAAAACAGAGACTCCAGAACTTGGAAGGCTAACAACAGTGTGTCTGGGCCGGGCAGGGTTTTGGCTCCTCCCCCAACCCTGCCTGCAGCCAGCATGTGAAACAGAGCTGGCAAAACGTTTTCATTCTCAGAACGCCTTCCTGCCAGAGTGGGGGGAGGGGACTGGGCTTAATTGAGTATGCAACTGCAGATGGATGTAGACCAATAGTTTAATTTCGATAGTAGGTTTCTGCAGGGAGGACATGTGATTAATTGGTTCTGACGCCGCTAAAGCCTCTTTAGTGCTCTACTTTTATTTCTTCACATTTTTTTCCTGCTTGCACCTTCACATAACTTTTCAAACCTCCTCCCACCCCCATTTCCGGTGAAGACAAAATATTTATAATAATAATGACAATACCATCAAAATACATTTTCTCATTTTCCTCTTATTCATGTTTTTAGTTTACTAGCTCATCACATCTTATCCCCATTTTTTTCTTTCCAAGGCCTCAGCCTATATTCCTTTACATTCTTGAGCTATTGAAGAGTTTGTAAACTTTGTAAATAACCTATAAATTAGATGCTGATGTATTATTGGTTCTTAGAATGCTGTTACTGGTAATAATTCTTTCTTCACAAGTCAGTGATAAAACTACACCCAGTTGTTTGAACTCACAGAGTAAGTGACTACACACTAACTCACACCCAAAGCTAAAGACTCCTCCCAGGGAGAAACCTGTGTACTGAAGAGATCTCTAATATACCGACAAAGCTCTCTACTCCCAATGACCTACCAGATGCAACACAAAAACACAAAAATCCATGAGAAAACAAGGGAACAAGTTTCTCCCAAACACTGTCTCCCCAGGAACTGAGCTCACAGGCAATCAAGTAGAGGAATTTCCAGACAGAGAACACAAAAGAAAAATCTCTAAAATAATTGAAGAGATCGAAGGCAATTTAGCAAATAGTGGTAGGAAGCTATTACTCAGATGTTCACTGAGCTCAAAAAAAGATATATATATATATATATATATATATATATATATATATATATATAGGCCAATGATTCAGCTAATAAGTTGATCAATGAGCTTAAAGAAGATACAAACAGGAAGCTAAAGAAGGTAAGGAAGACAAGGCAGGATATGAACTACCACTTAAATAAAGAATTGGAGAGGATGAAAAAAATCAAACAGAAATTCTGGACGTGAACAATTCAACTGAAAGTTCTGGCAGCTAGACTGACCAATCAAAAATGAGAATATCAGGATATGAACTCAAGACTGGTGTAAGTGGATCTTGTGCTCTGTGATACTTTAGCAATAAGATACCACTCACAAAGCACGCCTAAGTACAGGAAGTAAGGAAAGATTAAAAGATGACCCTAAATTATTAAAAACATACTTGATGAAATCCTAGCAGAAAAATTCACAAATCTAGAAAATAAAATGAATATGCACTTAGAACTGCAAGTAGACACGACTAGAAAAAGCCCTTTCCATGACATGCCACAGTCAAAATCCTAGAATGTCATAATGAACACAAAACTAAAAGCTGTTAGAGAAAAAACATTAAGTAACTATTAAAGCAAGCTATTAGATTAATAGTGGATTTCTCAACACGAAGTTTAAACGACAAGAGAGGTTAGAGTCAAATTTTTCAAGCACTCCATACTCCGCAAAATTATTCTTCAAAATTGATGGAGAAATAAAAACTTTCCACAACAAACATAATGTAGGAAAATTTACGATCACCAAACCAGCAGTACAGGAAGTACTACAGTGAATTCTGAACAGAGACAGTGAGGCCAATATCACCAAAGAGCCTAGAGGAAAAGATACATCTAAACAAGGAAACTACCTAAACAGAAGAAAGACAACAAAGGAAAGAAACCTCTGGAAGAATATTGCTATGACAGAAGTTAGCAAATGCTTTCAGTTACACTGTTCAATGCAAATTATCTCAATTACCCAACTAAGAGATATAAATTGGCATGTTGGGTCAAAAAATAAAACAATGACAAATGTTGCCTGCAAGTGACACACATCACCCTCAAAGAAACACACAACCTGAAAAGATAAGAAGTGACACTCCTCGCAACTAGAGCCTGAAAGCAAAAAGGAATAGCTATTCTAATTTCTGGCAAACTGGACTTCAGCCTACAATTTACCCAAGGAGACACAAAAGAAGAGACACGTATTGGTAAGTAGAACAGTTCACTAGGAAGAGATAGCAAATAAGATACACGCGTGCACACACACACACACACACACACACGCGTGCGCATGCGCACTAAATGTCACTGAACCCAGTACCACTTGGCAAAAGCTACTCAACTTTAAAGAACACAAAGGTATCAGTACAATCATACGATCATAGTGGGGGACCTTAATAACCCGTCCATAGAAATAAATCAGTCAGACAAAGAATCTACAAAGAGCTGTAAGAATTAAACCAAACTGTTGAACAACTATCTGTGGAGTGCATCAGCCATCAACAAAGACAGAAAACACATTCTTCTCAGCAGAACTTTCTCCAAGATAGACCAACTTTAGATCATAACGTATGTTTAAGAAATACAGAGCAATTGAAATAATCTCATTCATCCTATCAGATAGCAACAAAATGAAACCAGAAATCAGTAAAAAAAGATCCACAGAAATTACCCAAACACAATTACACAAATACTGGAAGATTAAATAATGTACTTTTGAGTAGTGAATTGTCATAGAAGAAATTGAAAAAAAATTTAAAATTTCACGTATCAAGCTACAATGAAAATATAATGCAATAGAACCAGTGAAATACAATAACAGCAGTTCAAACAGGGAAGTTTATGGCTGTGACTACTTTAAAATTACAGCATTACCAAATAAATGACATAATGATGCTTCTAGATGTCCTAGGTAAGCCAGAACAAGCCAGCCCTAAAACTTATAGAAGGAAAGATATTACAAATATCAGAGCAAAAGCCAATGATATTGAAAATAAAACAGTACAAAAGATCAATGAATTTAAGAGGTGGTATTTTAGAAGGATTAACGATAATAGTGTTAAACTTACCAAAAACCTTTATCCATAAAGGAAATAAAATCCCTTATAGGACCAATCTGAAATAAAAAATGTGAAATTACAAGAGGCATTAAAAAGAGTACATCAAGACCAAACTGACTTCATTCCAGGGATACAACATATGTAAATCAATACTGTAATACATCACACAAATACAATAGAGAATTTAAAAAACATGATTTTTCTCAGTAGATACAGAAAGAGCCTTTGACAAAATCCCACATCATTTCATGATTAAAAACCTGACAAAAATTGGTATGAAGGATCTGACCTCAAATTCATAAAACCCTGTTATGACAACCCCATAGCCAGTATACTAAATGGGAAACTAAATGCAAACTAAAAGCATTCCTTCCAAAATCAGGCATGAGACAAGGCTGTCTGCTGTCATCACTCCTCTTCAACACAGCACTCAAAATATCAGCCAGAGCAAAAACAAGCAAGAAACATAAGAAGTATACAAATGGGAAGGGAAGCAATCAAACTGTATCTATATGTAGGTGGTATGATCTTTTACATAGAAGACCCAAAAATTGTCATTAGAAGAATCTTAGTGCTAAAAAAATCTCAGCAAAGGGGTGGAATACAAAGTCAATGCACAAAATTCAGTAGTGTTTCTGTACACCAAAAAAATGAACACACCGAGAAAAAAAATCTGGAAAACAATCCCACTTATGAAAACTTCAAAAATATTAAATACCTAAATCAACCTAAGCAAGGAGTTGAAATTCCTCTATAATGAAAACTATAGTACTCTAAAAAAAAATCAAAGAGGACATTGGAAAATGAAAAGGCATTCCCTGTTATTAATTAATTTTTATTCATAAAAGTGGTCATATTATCAAAAGTGATTCATAGATTTAATACAATTTCTATCAAAATACCAACAATGTTCTTCAAAGATCTAGAATTTTCAATGGTATCAAAAAAGATACAGAATATCCAAAACAGTATGGAGCAAACAGACAAATGGACCAAAGCAGGGAGCATGGCAGTCCTGGACTTCACGTTAGATCACACCAGTGTTATAACAAAAATAGCATGTCTGCTCACCGAGCTGCACAGAGACCAAAGGAATGTAATGGAAGATACAGAAGCCACCCTACACTTCAACCCTCTGAGCTTTGACAAGTGATGTTGGGAAAACTTGTTATCCACTTGCAGAGGAATGATTCTAGACCTGTATCTGTCCCTCTGTACTGAAATCAAATTAAAATGAATCAAAATCATAAAAACAGAAATATTGAAGCTTTTGGAATATCACATAGGGGAAACACCTGGAAGCATAAACACAAGCAGGGCAAGGCTTCCCGCACCGAAACCCAACACCGCAAGCGATGACACCTCAGAGGGCCTGTGAATAAGAAGTTTCTGGGCAGCAAAGGAAACAAGGAACAATGTGAAGACACAACATTTGGAATGTGAAAAAAATTACCAACGGCTATTCTATTAGCAAGCTAACATCTCCAATAGAGGAAATAAAACTAGACCCCTCAACAAATTTGAAAAATGGGCAAATGAAATGAGTAGACACTTTTCAGAAGAAACAGCACAAATGTCCAATAAGTACATCCCAAAATGTTCAACATCTTTAGTCATTAAGGAAACACAAATCAAAACAACTCTGAGATTCCCTCTTACTTCAGTAAGAATGGCTATTAAGAATACATAAAACAACAAACAAAACTCACACAGCCACATTCAAAAATAGTGTGGAGATCTCTCAAAAATGAAAAATAGAAATTTTATTTGATCCTGGTATACTTCTGGGTATTTTCCTGAAAGAAAAGCATCATACTATAGAGATATATGCATGCCCATGTTTGTAGTGGTGGCATTTCCAGTTTAGCTACTGAAAGTAGCCTAGATGCCCAACAACAAATGAACGGGTAGGGAAAATGAGGAATATTTACACATTTAAGTATTTTCCAGCCATAAAGAATAAATCTGAGCCATTTATAGGAGAAAATGGATGAAATTTGATGCCATAATGTTAAGTGAAATAAATCACACACAGAAGGTTAATCATCACATAGCCTTCTTACATGAAAAAACATGAAATATAAATAAATTAAAGAATAAACGGAGAGATAGGAAACAGGGAGATAAACTTTCTGGAGATGGAAAATGGGAGTAGGGAAAAGGAGGGAGGGGAAAGAGAGGAGAGGACAGGTATTGATATGATCTAATATGATATATATATCATTTTGTAAAAATGAATGTATTATATATCATGAACACACAGCAATTAAATAAAAATAAAAGGAGGACATTTCATTACTGGTAACAATATGAAGTAGAAGGCATCATATGATAAACTAGACACACAGAGATGCAGTACATGATCTACGTGGCATTTAGAAATTCTGGTATCATAGAAATGGAAAGTAGAACGGAATTAGGGACAAGGGGAAGGAGGAAAGGGAAGATGTCCATCAGAGAACGCGAAGTCTCTGTGAGACTAGAGGAGTGGGTTTTAGTGATCTGTTGTACTGGAGATCCCAGTTAACCATAATGTATGAATTCACAATTGCGGACAGGATTTACTTGTAATCTTCTCTTCACAACAGGAGATGCTGGTGAGGTGATGAGTATGTCCGTTACCTTCGCTGAGTCTTTTTAGATTGTCTATATAGGTGGATCCGTTCCTTCTTCATTCTCCATCCGATACTTCCTCTATGTGGCTATTCCATCTTCCGTAATTGTCCACCACGTAGTTCTTTGGTATTCTGCCCTTCTGTTTCAGTTTGCCTTTCAATTTTGGAGGTTTTTGTTGAGATGTGCTCAAGCCCAGAGATTCTTTTCCCAGCTGTATTGTCTGCTAGCGATTTCACTCAAAGCATTTTCATTGCAGAACTTTGGCTCTTCAGCATGTTTTCAGCTCTTTCTTGAAATCTCTCTCTTTGCTTACACTGGTTGTCTGTTTTCCCGTGTTCTCTACCAGAGCCCTTAGCATATGAATCATAGTCATTTTGAATTCTCGTTCTTATTCCAGCAACTCTGCCATAGCTGAGCCTAATGCAGTGCTAGCTCTCTGTTTGCTTTGCCTCACGGTGTGCCATGTAATGTTCTTCTGATAGCTGGGCACTGTGAGAACTTCTGAGAGACATAAAAGGAACCTCTGTGTTTGAACTGGGAGGGAGCCACTGCTGAAGGAACTACTCAGACAAGCCCAACCTGGAGAGCAGATAGGCGTCTGGGGCTCGTTTACAGGCTGTTGGATGATGTGCAGGCTGCGGTATAACCAGTCGCGACCCCCTGTGCTAAGCTGCTGGTTTAGTAGAACACTTACTAAAGTTTCAAAAGCAGAATCAAGAGCCAGACGCGTCCTTGGAGAAAGCGGTGCGTTCCCTATCTCCGTGCTGTCCTTCCTTACCAGGACGCTGCCCAAGCAGTCAGCACTCTCTCTCTGTGGTGGTCCAGGGCCTTGTTGTGCTGCCATGTGGCACACAGCGCAGCATCTGGTAGGCCCCACTGGACAGCTAAACAGGGGTCCGTTACACATGGAGTTACTTGGCTATGGTTTGGAGGATAATTCTTACTCTACCAGACATGCCATATCAGATAAAATGAGCTGATATAAACATGGTTTTAGTAATGTCTCAGTCTTACAGCTCCTTCGGCTAAGACCTTCATGACCACTTCTCAGTGTTTTTCCTCTCTCTTAGGTGGGGCAGGATGACTGGAGGAGACTAGTATGTATTGCCCTTTCTTGGGTCACTTGGTTTGGGATTACATCCGAGGCTCTGATTAGTTCTTTCTTTTGATTGGTCTTCTTAAACAGAAACTATTCTGACATACTTCAAAATAATTGCATTCTCTCTCCTCCTGCTGGAAGTATGAGAAGATTTTTTTTTTTTGCAATATTCGGTGTGAGAGCCTGGTAAAATTATAGGAAGTAAAACTAGGTAAAGTGTGAGGTGCTCACTGCCTATGTCTAGAACCCCTGGAGTTTTTAACTCCCAGAGTTGTCCTCACTGAGTTCCAGGAAGTCATCAATTATAGCTAAGCTCCTTACTCCTGCGCTGGTTCCTATGAAGGTTTCTGCTCTGGTGTGGTGATTATCCCTCTCCAACTGTCTGCCTCTACAGTTGGGGGTGGGGGGGCGGTTTTCTCTGTGTATGATCTCAGTTCACTTACAGATTTAAAAAGAATTCTTGATTGTTTAGTTTGTTCAGCTTATACTTGCTAGAAGAAAAGAGTAAGTTTCCACCCTTAAGTGCTTGGGCAGAACATAAAAATCTCAAACAGATTTTTAAAAATCTCTGTGGACAACTCTTTCACAAAATACTCTACAATAGAAATCGTGTCCTTTTTTTCTTCTGGGTCTCTGCGGGCAGCCTGTCTTCGATCTGTGAGAATTTTGACAGTGTTCCCTCGCTGGATTCCTTTCCAGTCTTTTTTAGTCTCTAACTTTGCTTCTGGTGTCACTCTCTGGGGGTCTCCCTCCCTTGCTACTTCCCACTGACAAGGGCCACTTAGGCATTTATGACATCTAAATGATATTTTGCAGGTCGTACTAAATCACCAACTTTAAAAATTAGCATGCTATATTTGGTAAAACATTTAAATGTTACATAACCAACTCTTACTGTGTTGGTGGCCTTAACCCAGCTGGACCAAAAGATGCCACAAGACCCACACGGTCCTCAGACCGCACATTCCCCATCTCTGCTACACGCGAGGACAACTTGAGAACAGACGCTGACTTTAGTCAAGATCAAGTGAAAGGGACCTCTCCGTTCACACCCATCTTTGTACCTGGGCCAGAAACGGCTAGATAATTTATCATTAACAGGAAAGGAAGATAAAAAACCCTAAGTTTATTATTTACTTTGCCTGGTCTATAAAACAACATGCATTTTTCTCATAGAAGAAATATCTATTATAGGGCATTTAGCAAAAGAAAGAAATCTAATAAATGAGAACTTAATAACCATAATTGTACTTCTCAGATATAACCATTAATAGATTTCTGTATTTCTTTTCTGTGTCTTCATATATTTATTACAAAAACACAAATACAATTTATGTGTTAAATAGTTAGGGCATACTGGTAGTTTTTTATGTATATAACATTTACTGGATACAATATCAGGCATTTTATGTACATTCCTAAATTTAATTTTTAGTATAATCCTATGTGGTATGATCTATATTGTACCTACACTAAGGATGACAAAATGGTGCATAGAGAACAGACTTGTTGACCAAGGGAAACAGGAATAAAAATGCCAGATTCCACAGATATAATTAAATGCCACTTTGGTCACCCTCTTAGTCTATAAATTTTGGATTTTATTATTTAAATTGAATTTTTAGATAGCGAAGTATCTTAAAAGCTAATAAATTTTTAGATTTTGATCAAATTAGTTAATATATGTCAATTATGATTCAAAATGTGCAAAATTTTAAGTTTCTTGGCAGAGTACCTCTCTTGCCTCCATAAAATTTACTGATATGAAAAATCACAGACTACACACCACTTTTGTCACTATTTGTTTTTTTTCTTCATTTCCCTAGAGAATAGAAGAATTTGGCATGTGAGAAAGGGAGGAGGAGACATGCCCCAGTAATACGAGGGGCTTCACGGTCCCCCCTCCTGTCCCTTCCTCGACACTCAGGTAGACTGCTTGTCACATACCGATGGGTTCTGACATCACTGTTTTCTTTCTCATTCTATTCTCCTATAATTTCCTGACTGGTATCGGTCTTTATGTAGACAGAAATTAAAATTATCTGCTAATTTAGTAACATTTGACAAATTATAATCTTCCTGATAATATAGGAAGGATTAAGTGGGAAAATATTTCATTATTTGTTCTGGATATTTCACTTTTTAGTATAGAATATATATGTATTCTATCAGTGAATTATGTATCTTAAAAATAGTACTTTACCAGAGTATTATCAGAATTATGCATCTCAATCTAAAAATAGTTGAATAAAAATGTTAATTTGAGATCATTATCCATATGCACTTTTACAATCTACTTTTCCATGCAATGTTTTAGAGACATAGTTTGTAAACAGCTGCATAACTCTTGATGTTTTAGCTATGCTTGTTGTGAGCATGTAAATGGCTTCTATTTAATAGACAAGCTTCAGGGGGCAATGCTGCAGAATTTCTTCAAACTAAAATGATTTATTTCATGGGCTTACTGTGAAATGTCAAAACTTCTGAGTTTTGCTAAGCAGTCTAAATGAGCATTTAGAAGGATATTCTCTCAGTACCTAATTTTGAACAATGAATGATAAAACTCGTATGAGCTCTATGGAGTATGAGATACAAGGTAAGATTATGTATTTCAGCCCCCTTATTTAATTAACTGAGGAAACCAACTGTAGTTTGCTCAAGATCACCAGCCAGAAGTGAAATGTCCTGCTGAAAAACAACAAGTCTTCCATAGTATCTTAACTAATAAGGCACTGAGTTAATCTAGCACTTTCCCAAAAGCTTTTCTGAATTTAGGAAGAGTATTTAGGATTGAACATTCACTGTATTTGTGATCTCTGAAATGGAGTTTCCTACCCCATCCCACCCTGCTATCTTTCACAGCTTCTACACCCAGAGATGTGCAGTGATCACAATTTTAAACTTCTTTTAAACTCACAGAAAAAGTCCAAAATAGTATGAAGAGTTTTTCCATGTCCCTGTCATGGCTACTGTTAACATGTTACATATATCAAAGTGTAGGTATCACTAACAGCAGGTACCATTGTTTCAGAATGAGAAGCTCGGGATCCCTTGAAACTTCTCTTTGGAGGTTCCACTGGGCTTGTTGTCATTCTTGCGATTCTGTTTAAGATTCCACCTTGCGTCTAGTGGCCTGGTCTCAGCGGTCTCCTTCTATGTGCAATGGGCCCTCCGGTCCATTGGTTGTTCCATAACTTTGACACCCAAGTGATTATTATACACTGTTTTGCTGCATGTCCCTCAATGCAGGCCAGTCGGGAATTTTCTGTGGTTGAATTGGGAGTGGACCCCCTTTTATGGGCCCTACAGGAGGAACGCATCATCCTTTGTGCATTTTAGCAAATAGGTAAATTATCAAACAAGGCACAAGTAACGAAAGCTGATTGTACAGGGAGAATTGACAGCTCTTTCCTTGCAGTAGCATCTCACCAAATGCGTGTGGATTGCAGATGCATCCTGGGATGGATACTAGGAACAGTGAGCGAAAGGTTGAAAAGCAAAGGTATTTTCATAGTCTCAAATTATCTTCTGCAATATACTTATTAACTCTGGGGGAAGGTTTTTCTAATTATTTCAAATTCAATACTGTACAACATTTTTCTAGTATTTATATATGCTAGCATATATTGACTAGCTCATACAGACAAATTAGGTGGCATGTGTTTAAATTCCTGATGATGGCCAACCCACTCAGGATCCACTCCTGGATAGCCCAAGCTTCTACTCTCTGTCTTTTGTTTCTAAACAGACCTATTATAACTATCATAAAAATAACTAATTTTCTGCTGATAAGGGGCTCCTTTTTTGCATTTCTTGTCTGGATAGCTAGCTGGAATTTTATCAAACCTCATAATTTACACATGATGGGACAGCCTTAAAAGATAGTAACTCTGAACCAAGACTTCTGTACCCAGCAAAAATATCATTTAAAATCGACAATGAAATAAAAACCTTCCATGACAAAGAAACATTGAAGAAATTTATGACAACCAAATGATCACTACAAAGAATTCTTAAAAGTCTACTGGATAAGGAAACAGGAAACAATCACAACAGAGAATACAGTGGCAGGTTTATCCCTAATAGAGAGAATATCTAAAAAATAAGTAAACAAAACAGTTGAATATTCACAGGTACACAAAGTGGCAGGACCTAAGACACACATATCAGTTATAACCCTAAATGCTAATGACCTCAGCTCACCAATCAAAAGTTATAGATTGGCTAACTGGATTAAAAAATACAATCCAATCATATGCTGCTTACAAGAGACATTTCAAGCATGAAGATAAACACAGACTCAAAATTAAAGGCTGGACTTTTATATTCCACTCAACTGGGGGACAAAAAAAAAGCAGGGGTAGCAATGCTTTTTGCTGACAAAGTGGACTTCAAGCCAAAACTGGTCAAAAAACACAAAGAGGGTCGCTTCATTCTTGTAAAGGGAACAATTCAATAAGAGGAAATGGCAATCATAAACATTTATGCCTCGAACCATGGTGCACCCCACTACATAAAACAAAAGCTACTGGACTTCAAAAAACACATAAATTCCAATGCCGTAATAGTGGGGGACTTTAATACCCTTCCGTCCCAAGAAGACAGGCCAGCGAGACACAAAATGAACAAAGATATAGCAGATCTGAACTACATCGTAGAAGATATGGATCTGAAAGACATATACAGAATTTTTATTCCAACAAAAGCAGAGTGCACATTTTTGTCAGCTGCTCACTGAACATTCTTCAAAATAAATGACATTCTAGGACACACAAAACAAGCTTAAACAGATACAGGAGAATTAATATAATCCTATGTACCTTGTCAGATCATAGTGGAATTAAACTAGAAATCAACTACAACACAATCAAAAAATACAACTTAAACCTTTGGATACTGAACAGCATTCTTCTAAGTGAACATTGGGTTACAAAAGAAATCAAGGAAGAAATAAAAAAGTTCACGGAGACAAATGACAATGGCAGCACATCACAATGCAGCCTCTGGGACACAATGAAGACAGGGTTAAGAGAAAAATTCATTTCCATAAATGCACACATAAAAAGAACTGAGTAAAGCCAAATAAATAATCTAACCTCACAACTCAAGGCACTAGAAAAAGAAGAACAAGTCAAACCCAAACCTAACAGAAGAAATGAAATTATAAAGATCAGAGCTGAAATCAACGAAATAGAAATGAAAAAAAGAAACAAAAAGTTGTTTTTTTTAAAAGATAAAGAAGATAGATAAACCCTTGCTAAACTCATAAACAAACATACAAACAAAAAACAAGAAAAGAAGAGAGAAAATTTCCACCAACAGAATCAGGGATGGAAAAGATGAAATTACGACAGATAACAAGGAAATCCAAAAGACCTACTTCGAAAATTTGGACTCCAATGAATTTGTAAATCTAAAAGAAATGAATGAGTTTATAAACATATATCAAATACCAAAACTGAATGAAGAAGAAATTAAACATGTGAATAGGCCAATATCTACCTATGAAATAGAGAAAGAAATAAAAACACTTCCAACCAAGAAGAGCCCAGGACCTGATGGACTCCCAACAGAATTCTATAAAAAATTTAGAGAAGATTCTGTACCAATGCTCACCAAACCTTTTCAAGACATTAAAAAAGAAGTAAAATTGCCCAATTCATTTCTTAAAGCAAGCATAGCTCTAATTCTAAAACCAGACAAAGACTGAATAGAAATGAAAACTACAGGCCAAAATCCTGAATGAATATAGATGCAAAAATACAGGGTTAAATTCCCATCTTTTAAGACAGGGAATGGGGTAACTGCATTTGGGGCCCCCTACTGGATAGCAGGAGTATTTACCCCTACCTCCATGGTTTCTGGAAGAACACTCTACACACAAAAGCCTGCGGGACTAAGGTCTAGGCTCTGTGGCTAGCCTCAGAAAGCCAGTTTTCCAAGAGCCCAAAGCCACTACATAAAGAACAGTAGACGGAATATGAAGAGAAAATCCTGGGAGACTCCAACCCATTCCTAAGGCTTGGTTACATTTCTGTATTTGATTCCATGAAACACCTCTGTGTTCTAATAATAAATATACTTCAACGTCAATAAAATTTGTCCTCATTTAATTTGTTTATTTGCTTCAAACACACTTAACGAATTGTTCTTGTCACTTTCTGAAGAAACTCTGGATACCCTCTTTTGTGAATATGTTTATCATAAAAAAAATACAGGGAATGCTGCTTCTGAGGGTCGTCCAACAGAAAGACAGGTTTGTAAGAGCATGGTGTGTTCTCATACACCTTGCTCATAGGGAATTCGTGAATTTTAAAAATATATTTTGGGGCCTAGGGCATGGCTCTGTGGTGAGAACACTTGCTTAGCAAGCCCAGGGCCTTGGATTCAATTTTCCAACACCACATAAGCTGGGTGTGGTGGCACAAGCCTGTGACCCTAGCACTTGGGAGGCTGAGGAAGGAGGATTGCTGAGTTCAAGGACACCTGTGCCTCCATAGTGAGTTCAGAACCGGCCTGGGCTACAGAGTGAGACCTTGTCTTTTAAAAAAAAAATCAAAACCAAAACTACAAAAAAAAAAAAAAAATTAGGTTTGGAGCTGCGCATGTGGTTTAAGCCTGTAAATCCCATCACTCCAGGAGGCTGGGAGAAAATTACAAATTTCAACCTCAGTTGGACAACTTAGTGACTTAGTGAGACCCTGTATCAAAACAAAAAACAAAGGACTGGAGGGGAGATCAATCCCCAATATAGAAATATCTGGGAGAAAATTCTGAAGGGATTTGCACAATGTTATTTTTGAATCAATAGGAAACGTTTAAATTTAAGATGAAATAGAAGCACGAAGAGAGAAAAATAGTCCCTAAAGGCCACAGAAAATATCAACAACAAAGCAAAGGGCCAGACAGTCAAAGTAGGGCACGTGAGAAAACCAAGTCACTCCTCAGCGCTCTGTGAGGGCCAGCCTCGCATGGACCCCGTCACCAGGCCCTGTGCAACCTTTCACTTGATAATCTGTGCATCTCTCTCCGTCCACCCTAACACAAGGCGCCGTTGTTCCCCAGGAGAACTCGGGCAGCGCCTTCTGTAAGCGGGCTACTGGTGGCGCCCCTGCCACCCGCGAGCCTCCTCACTGTGACTACAGTTCTTTTCTGAGGCTCCTCACTGTGCCTGCTATCCTTTCCAGTACAATTTCTAGTGGCTTCCTCCCTTTTTCTCATACAATGCATCAAGTGCAGCCCTTACCCAGCCACACGTTATACCCTGCTTCCTCCGTGTCTCTACCTGACATGGTCTTAACTGGGGCACCTTGCCTTGCCAGGTGTCCTCAGATGTGGGGCCCTTGAACATGTGGTTTCTTTCCTGTGGTGTCTTTTCCATCACCTTCATCCGGCTTTCGTAGCCTCCCTGAGGAGAGCGCTCGCTCTGAGCGCAGCACTGCGTATACTGCGTATACATCCTTCTTACCGCTCATCCTCGTGGACGTTTTCTCTTGTCCCCCCCCCCCCCCCCCCCCCCCC